>JAJPUD010001394.1:126131-136946 GCA_023553655.1 Myrmecobius fasciatus | reverse complement strand
AAGAAGGAGAAGGAAGAAGGAGAAGGAAGAAGGAGAAGGAAGAAGGAAGAAGACCACTTTCCTTCTAGGTATTATTGTCATGGGATTCAAATGCTACAGTAGATGGTGCAATGCTTTAAACATGATTGACTTGGTGGGAACTTGGGAATTGAAGGAATCAAAACATAACATTCTCACTCTTTTTGTTGTTGTTCTCTTGCATTTTGTTTTCTTATTCATTTACTTTTCTTTTTGATCTGATTTTTCTTGTGCAGCAAGAGAATTGTATAACTATGTTTATACATATTGGATTTAACATATATTTTTAACATGTACAACATATATTGGGTTGCTTGCCATATAGGGGAGAGAGTGGGGGGAAAGGAGGGGAAAATTTGAAACAAGGCTCTCAGCTGTAAAATGGATTTAGAGAAAGCATTTATAAGTTCTCTTTTGGGTCCAATAGTTAATATTTACATGGCATTTAGGACAGCTAAATAGTATAATAGATAGACTGCCAGGCCTGGAGTCATGAAGATTCATTCTCCTGAGTTCAAATCCAACCTTAGACACTTATTAGCCATGTGACTCTGAGCAAGTCACTTAATTTTCTTTTCTTCAGTTTGTTCATCTGTAAAATGAATTGGAGAAGGAAATGGTAGACCACTCCAGTATCTTTGTCAAGAAAAACCCAAATGGGGCCACTAAAAGCACGACACAATTGAAAGATCAACCAAACAACGACATATAGCACTTACTATGTGCCAGGCACTGTGGTGATAATTTTATAATTATCTTATTTGATTCTCACAGCAATCCTGAGAGTTAAGGGATATAATTAACTCTATTTTACCCATGAGGAAATTGAGGTAAATAGCATTAAGTGATTTGTCCAGAGTCACACAGCTAAGTATCTAATGTCAGATTTAAATTCAGGAAGATGAGTCTTCCCAATTCCAGGCTCAGTACTCTACCCACCATGTCACCTATAACTTCGATTTAAATATAACCTTCCTTATATATGCATCTATTCATGTTAGTATTTATTCTTCAGTGGCTCTCTTTTGTTTCCCAGGGAAAATTAAAAATCCATTGTAGGTCATTGAAGGCCCTTTACAATCTGATACAATCTTTTCCTTTCATTTCATATTGATCTTCTCTATATCTTCTACATTCTTACCAAACCAGATCCCTCTGTCATCAAACACTATGCTCCCTTGCTTCCCTAGTGTCTCTGCTGGGGGATATATCCCAAGGCAAAAAATTCAACCTCACCCTGTTTGCCTTCCGAGTTCCTCCCATCTCTCCACAGACTAAGTTCAAAGTCATCTTTCCTGGACTTTGTACTGCTCTAATTCATTATAGAAATGTATCTATGCAAATGTGTGCTAGTAAATGTTAACAACTAACTCTCTGAAGAGCATAGCATAATTTAAAATGTAATCTGCATTATTAATATATTTTCCATCACTTTCTTAAGTTTATTCAATCAACAAAATAATTAATCAAGTCTTGATTTGCAGCATTTGCCAGTTTTCATAGTGTAAATGTTCACACTAAATATTTAACCAATTGGCTTCAGCACACTCTTGGATGTTTCTTCTGGGCCAAGACTGCAGGGATAATGTCTAAACTTTGTGTCTCCTAAACCCTAGTTCAGCATTCTACATGCACGGAGCCTTAGGTACATATTTGTTGAATTGAATTACATCAGTTTAATAATCTTCAAACTTCGAATGTCCTTAAGGAGGAGGTTTCAATTGGAAAGTTTCAATTTGGGGGCTGTAAGATGCATCAGAAATGCAAAAGCAGAAATCTGGATAGGATCCTCAGTTTCCAAACTTGCTAGCCATTTTCTCTCTCTAGTCCTCTGTCTCCTTATCTGTAAAGGGGGGGTTAGACTAAACTACAGTGTTGATTTTAGCTCCAATAGTCTATGAATATAAAAATATGAAAAGAGAATCTAACTCTTAGGGCTCTTTCCACCTCTGCTAGATTTCAATGGTTAAAGGAAAGCATGTAAAATCAGTTTTAACCAGCAGAGGTCAGTCTTGACTAATATATGAGCAAAACCTATTGCCTCCTTTATATCTATACTATCTTTGGTCCTAAACCAAGAATCTTTGTGATACCTCCTCCTCCTAGAGCCAACTCTCTGTAAAACAGTGAAAGAGATGATTTGTATTTGTGATTCCTAATGCTCTTTCCTGCCCCATATCACCCCTCTTTCCCAATGGACCCTGCTGGAATCTTGTCTCTCTACTTCTGAGGACTTCATTCCCTCAGGTTCATCTTGTTTTGGGGAATTAGTTCATCTGGCAAATTTGTGCCCATTAAAAGCTCTCCTAGTTAAAGTCTTCTTGCACCCATGAAATAATGTCCTAGGGTTAAGGATTGGACCAGTGATTTCACAGATATAGACAGTTTTCTGATGAGGGCACTCCTACCAATTCAGGCAAGTACTTTTTTGTAGTGGATGGATGTTCAGGGTGTAAGGGGTATTTAAGGACTAGCACCTCTGAGAGCTTGCCAAGCTTTTTGCAGGGCTATTTATACATCTTTGTTTATCTAGTCCTCAGCTCTCACCTGTGGTTCCAACAAGCTGTAGCATATGCAGCAACTAAACCTGGTAAAGTGCATTAGCAGATGGACTAAATCAGGTTGAGAGTAATCAACAGGCCTCAAAGATGGAAATGGGTAGATGCATGTCTAGCTCAAGCACATGATGATTTCCTCTGGAAGAGTAGGTAGCTGAGAACAATTTGTTACAACATCCGTGAAGACCATTGTCAGTCATCTTGACTTTTATTTTGCTCCTGGACCTTGATAACTCTGGAAGAGAGATTGAAGCTTATGACATTGTACAATTCTGCATCACTTAAATCTAATTCACACATGAGTCAAGACATTGCCCATTACATGATGTCCTTGGAACCCTTTGAAAAAGGATAAACAACAACAGGTTCAGTAGTTTGCCCAGGGTTACACAGTATGTATCAGAGGCAGGATATGAACCCAAGTTCCTAACTCTGGGCTCAGTTCTCTATCCATTACACCAGTAATATCAAACATGCTGTACCTGAGTCCCAAATACAGTGTGAACCAAATTAAAATGTAATTAGGAAATATTTTACAAAATAAACAAAAATATAGTAAAACATAACTATTGTTACTTTTAAAAACTAAGTCAATATGCTGCTCTCCTGGAGTCTTATGTATGGTTTGGTGGCCCCCATTTCTATGTGAGGTCAACACCTCCGAACTACACCTGGCTGTGCTCCACAACATCCTGGAACTCCTGCTAAAATGCACATCCCTCTAGCCAATAACAAAACTCTCTTCTTTTTACTTCATTGTCTTGCTTCTTTATGGGAATGCTAAACATTAGGGTAGGAGTGAGGGGAGCATCTCTAACTTCAGAAATAATTCACATTTACATAGCACTTTTTAAAAGATGGATGAAACATTTTACAGATCAAGAAACTGAGGCTTGGATGGACTAGGCTAGAACCTAAATTTAGATTTCCCTAACCCTAAGTATGGTGCTTATTACTTCATGTTAATTCTTTAAGATGGAAGCTAGGCAGTTCCTATGTAAAGGCATGATAGTTTCACTGACTACATATAGTAACATTAATAAGGTCTACTTGTAAACAAAATGTCCCTCTCATTATCTCATTATCCATTTTCCTAGCCTTTCCTATTCCTTGGACAGAAATTTTCCCTGTTAAGTACCTTTTTGGGGTAAACAGCAACTTCCTTATCTTAAATTGACTTTTGCTAGCATATATAGGTTATCTAGGTAAGGAAGGTAGTCTCTTCCCTCCCCTATAACCTTCTCCCTGTTTTTTTCCTAAGATGAACTCCTGGATCCTGATATTTCACTTGAAAATGCCGAGATAGTGGTATTTCCCCCTTCAAAATGTTAAATATGAAATTGCTTCAATCCTTTAAAGGTGAATGATTTCATCAGTGTGGGTCCTGCCTTCAATGACACAGATGACAATCCTTACACAATTTTACAGATGGCCATTGTCGGGGGCCATGACCTAAAATTTCATTGCTTTGTACCCCATCTGGTGATGAACATCTTTGAATTTAGTTGGGCCAATCTCGAGGTATAACCATAAGGACAGCCCTAGATGTCTTTCTGGCTTAGTAGGATCTATCAGAACATGTCCTGAACTGGCATAACCTTTGAGAACATAAAGTTATCTCTGCACTATGATGGAGTAGCTATCAGAGGAGAGTATAGCAATTTTGAGTGCAAAATGGACTTAATTTCCTGTCTTATGATTTATTTTTTGGGATAACTTTCCCTTTCCTGCCTTCCTTTCAGGAGGGCAGGAGAGCTCCAGCCTTTATGAAAGCTATCATTCTATTTTCTGGCTTCCCTTGATCCCTGGGTATGTTAACTAGGTTAAGGAAGGGTCACTTTCAATGTAATTCAATTCAATTCAATAATCATTTTTAAAACAACTACTATGTTTAGGTCACTGATGATATAGACAAAAAAAGAGTACTAGCTCTTGCTCTCAAGGAGTTTACGTTCTCCTGAGTGTGGTTTGACCCCCCACACAGATCAATACTAAATATGAAGTATGTATGAAATAATACAAGGTCATTTCAAAAGAGAAAGAGATGGGAGAAAGAAATGGAGAGAGACAAAGAGAGAGACACAGAGAGACAGAGAGAAACAGAGAGACAGAGAGTCAGAGACAGAAAGACAGAAAGAGAGAGACAGAGCCTCAGGGACAGAGAAACTACACACACACACTCACTCTCACACACACACACACACACACACACACACACACACACACACACACACATACACACACACAGCAATAATAGCAACAGAAAAGTTCTTGTATATGAATTGGTACCTGAGCTGGGTCTTGAAGAAAGTGCTGGCTTCAAGAAGGGCAAGTGAGGAGGGAATGCATTTCCAGACTTATTGGAGGGCAAAGAACAGGTAGAAGGAATATAGTATATAGGAGCCCAGCAGGCCATTTTGACTCTGCCAGAGAATGCATGAAAGGAGGGAAGATGAACAAAGGAAGGAAGCAAGGGAGAAGAAAAAAGGTAGAAGCTAGGCTCTAGATTGCTGAGGGGTTTAACCTTCAGGCTGAAGATTTTGTATTTTTTTTTAAATCACAAGTGATAGATCTTGAGCTCAGGACACTTAGGTCTGAGGAAATGGTAGAGGTCAGAAGGAGAGAAGAGAGAAGACCGGGTAAGGGACATAGAAACACGTGATACAAGTCCTGGGTTCTATATAGACCATAGATAGGGGCTTTCCTGGAATCAGTGATATGGTGCTGGGTATTGAAATGGGGAGTGGATATAAGAAGGAAAGGGGAAGAATCTGGAAACCAAAATCTAATTCAGAATTTTGCTTCAAACTGGAAGTGCAAAAGAGAAATCTAAGGTAGAGCTAGGGAGGCTACCTCCAATTTAACTTCATTAACAGAATCTTCTCAGTTTGGGTCACCAGGGGGCTCTGTGGGCCAAGGATACACAGTACAAACTGTCCAGTCTCTGACTGTCTCTGTCTCTGTCTGTCTCTCTTCGTGTCTGTCTCTCTTCCCTCTTTTTTCTTTCCATTCTTTTTTCCTTTCATCTCCTTCTCCCCAGTTACAGGAACAACAAACTGGATTAATTGGGGAACAGGGAGTAAGTGGTATGAGGAAGAAGCATCCTAAGGGTTTGCTTTTCAAAATCTGTTTGGGGGTTGGGGTGGTAGAGACATTATCTCTTCCAGTCCTGCACTTGCTATACATTTATATACATTGTATTCCTTCAGCAGACTGTTAGCTCCTTGAAGGCTGGGACTGTTTCATTTTTGTCTTCCTATCTTAGAATCTTAAACCTGGAAGGAAATTTAGGAATCATCTAATCTATCTAGCATTTTATTTTACAGATGAGTAAACTGATGCACAAAGTAGCTGTTCAATCAATGCCTGTTCAGCTTCATTGGATTCTCTATAACTTGCTAGCTCAAGTTCTGTCTTTATTTCCTATACTTATGTAATCTTGGGTAAGATACTTGTCTTTTATTATCCCCTCTGTAAAGGCAAAGGATTGGACTAAATGACCTTTCAAATTCTTACCAGCTCTAAATCTATGATCTTGTCAATAATGCTCTGAAAGAGGTGGGGGGAGCCTCTGAAATGAATTCTCCCCAATTTTTAACTGTGATTATGAATGACTGACAAATCTGTGACTCTAAGGGAGATTTAAGCTTTAAGAGGGGACTTGAATTTGGAGGATGATGCAGGGAATGAATGAGAGCTGAAGATTTGTTTCATTTGCAGTCACAGAATGTCATTTCTCAAATGTTTCCTTTGAAGAATCATGGAATTTTTGAAATGGAAGAGACTAAGATATCTAGGCTAACCACCTCACTTTACATATGAAATCCATCGAGCCTTCAAGAGAAAAAAGCACTTTCCCAAGATCACACATGGAATAGGATTAAATTGATGCTAGTCAGTTGTAGCAAGTTTTTGCTAGATACAATAAAAACTGAGTTATTCAGGCTCCACTGAAGGTTCTAGTAAATAGAGTGGGAAAGTACTAGATTAGGAATCAGCAGACTTGGGATCTGGTTCTACCTATGCCCCTGTGTGGCCTTAGATAAATCACTTACCTCTCTGGCCCTCAGTTTCCTCATGTGAAAAATTAGCTGATATCTTTAGCTGATATCTAAGGTCTCTTCCAGGTCTAAAATTCTATTCATCAATAAAAATGCTAGAAACTGGTATATTTTTCTTGCTCACTCCATTTTGAGGAGAAAGATTCAGATCAACAAGAAAATCCTTTCTTTTTGCCTGTGTTTCTCTATTTCTCTTATATATCTATATTCTTGTTTAACTCTCTCTTCCCCCTCCCTCCCTCCTTTATTCCTCTCTTTCCTCATCTATTCATCCATCCATCTATTTATCTATCCATCCATCTGTTTACCTGTCCACTCATCTACCTAAGCCATTTGTTTGTTTTTAACAAGCATGTTTTCTCTCCCTTCAACTGCCTCCATTGAACAATTAAAAAGCCCAAACAAAACCTTCATATCAAATATGCATAGTCCAGAGCAACAAATTCCTATATTAGTCACATCCAAATGCCTCAGTCTACATTTTAAGTTCATCATCCCTATGGGCAGGAGGTAAGTGGTCTGTTTTATCTTCAGTCCTTAAGATCCATCATTTATCATTGAATTGATCATTCTAAAGTTTTTCAAAATTGTTTTTTCTTATAAAGTTATAGTCATTGTGGAAATTGTATTTTCTAATTCTGCTCACTTTATTCTGTCTTGGTTCAAAGAGGCCTCTACTATCCTCTGAAACTGTCATTTCTTGTATTGGCTGTGTGCTTTTAATATTTGTATCAATTACTTAGATAAGGAGGAAGGGGAAGGGAATAACCATTTTATATAGTGCCCACTATGTGACAGAGATTATGTTAAGTTCTTTACAAATATATCATTTAATTCTTAGAACAATCTTATAAAGTAGACATTATCATACCTCCATTTTATAATTGAAGAAATTGAGGCAAATAGTTAAATGACTTCATCAGAGCTACATAACTAATAAATTTCCAAAGCTGGATTTGACCTCAATTCTTTCTGATTCCCCAGTGCTCCATCCACCTTGCCACATCATCTAACTGCTTCAGCTAGGTGACTAACGGTATACATACCATATTTCTCAGATTTTACAGATGACACAAAGGTAGCAGGGAGACCTAATAAATTAGATGACAGAATTAGGATGAAAAAAGATCATGAAAAGCTAGAATATTGGACCTAACCTGCTAATATGAAATTCAGTAGAAATGAATGTACAAGTTTTATTCTTGGGTTAAAAAATCACAAATATAAGAGAGAGAAGGCAGCATTTCATCTGCAATAGATCTGGAGGCTTTGATGAAATGTAAATTCACTGTCAGTTAACAATGTGATATGGAAGCATTAGTAAAAAAGTTAATGTGATATTAGACTGCATTGAAAGAAATATTTAAAGATAATATCTCTCATCTTCATAGAGACAAACAAAAGTGTGCTTCACTGGTACCTTTGGGATGTCAGATGAAAAAGACTTCCTACATGTTGTATGGATATCTCTGTGTTGAACTCTTAGGAGGACATGGCTGATATTCACAAAGAAGAGGCAGGTGAGGAGGGGTTGTAATCTGCATTATTAGAGGGATCTCCCAAACTGATGAAATCACAAAATGTATTTCAGTATTGAATAAAAATCAGAATCCAAAATGGTTTCTGCAGAGTCTTCTGGAACTAAGAAAATTCAATAGGAGCCACTTCTCTTTTCCTATTGAAGGATTCTATTTAATGAAAATGTCCTTGATTTTGCTTAGTGCTGCTATGTTGTTTTATGAGGGTTCTTAAAGTACTTAATCATACCTTGAGATCATAATCTTATACCAATGAATGCCTTTCTCTGCTATTCCCTAGAGTAGAATAGTCTGTAATGTGAAGATGCCATCATTGTGGGGGAAGCACTATGATCAACCAATTGCAGATCAGAAGAAGAATCCTATTCCATTTTCCCTGGAATAAACAATTGCTAGACCCATGTCCAATACAACCATACTACTCCTCTTCACCTATTATCTCCCATTATCACACTATTCTCCTACCTGACCCCTTGCTAATTTACAACCTTTCCCCCTTTGCATTGTTTGCCTCCTCTCTTTATTCCTTGGAAGGAATTAAGAATCAAGTAAAAACATTCCTATATTGACCGTGTCTAAAAATGTATGGCTCATTCTACACCTTTAGTCCATCACCTCTTTTTAAAGAGGTCAGAAACATGCTTTATCACTGTTCTTTGGGATTAGTTACTTCTCATTAGCTTTCTGTTTTCTCTCCTTACAATACTCCAAGGGCATTCTGAGAGTTAGTGGTTGACTTATAAAATAACAGTAAAAACTAAATGAGGAGAAAGATGGGTTCAAAGAAAACAGGATTAACTCTACAGATATCATAGCTCCAGATATAAATTGACAAATAACTTCTCCCTTTTTGGGGGTGGTTTTCATGCAAATTTGTGTGAAATTTAAACCGATTCCCATTGTATATTGTAATGAGTCCAATTTTATTTTATTTTTCTCACCCAGAATTACAGGGCCTCCATAATTATAGGATCAAAGATATACAGGTAGAAGAGATCTAGAGACAAAATAGTTGAAATTTTTTATTTTATAGATAAAGAAATGGAGGCTAAAAGAAGACAAATGACTTGACTATTGTCATACAAGTAGTAATTGGCAGTTTAGTTGTTTTTCAGTTATGTCTGACTTTTCATAATCTCATTTGGGATTTTCTTGGTAGAGATACTGGAGTAGTTTGTCATTTCCTCATCCAGTTCATTTTACAATTGAGAAAACTGAGGTAAACAGGGTTAAGTGACTTGCTCAGGGATGTACAGCTAATAAGTGTCTGAGGCTAGATTTGAACTCAGGGAGATGAGTCTTCCTAACCTTAGGTCCAGCAATCTGGGAAGAAATCTCTTATTCCTTGTCTAGTATGAGGGTCATAAGCATATCCTCATAACTTGTTTTGTACTATTTAGTAACATGATAAATATATTTGTGAGATGCAAAACAAAGACCTCTTATTCTAAGTCTAGCACCATTTCCATTGTCATTTTATCTTTTCTGACACTTTCCCTGCTTTGAATCTTCCCTCACTATTTACCACCATATATATGACCTTGAGCCAAACTGTAACCAATCAATAGCCTCCATGCATATCCCAGGTTTTCCTCTTTTTGTTCTTTCAATTATGGTATACCTTGTGCCTAAGATCTACCTTTCTCCCACTCCAACTAAAGTTTACATATGGAAATCATACTTGCCTTTCAAGATCCAGCTTATATGCCATCAATTTCTAAAACCCCATCAGAATTTCCATCCCTGACATCAGAAATGATCTTTCCTTTTTAAACCTTCTAAGCCTACCTAAACCATTATACCTTTTCTATGTATTCATCATGTCCTACCTGTACTATTGAAGTTTAGTTTGGTTATTTAAATTCAAAAAAATTTGTTCAGTTGTATCTAATTCTTCATGGCCTCCTTTGTAGTTTTCTTGGCAAAAATATTGGAGTGGTTTGCCATTTCCTCCTACAGCTCATTTTACAGATGAGGAAACAGAGACAGTTGGGGCTAAGTGGCTTGCTCAGGATTACCCAGCTAATAAGTATCTGAGGTCAGATTTGAACTCAGGGAAAGATGTCTTCTCCATTCCAGGCCCAGAACTTAATCCACTGTACTATCTAGCTGCCTAATCATTAATTAAGCACTAACTATATTTAGAGCCTTAAAGGAGTTACAACATTTTAGATAAGAAATGGTCCATCCCTTATGGAATTGATGGTCTAGCATGAGGATCAGAAGCATGCCCTCATAACTTGTTTATTAATATTTAGTAACATGATAAATACATCAGTGAAATGCAAAATAAACAAGTAAGGGGTCTGTGACTAGGTAATTCCATTATAGGATGATGTCTTTCACCAGGTTTGGGATCAATGTCAGAGAAAAGGGAGGGATTATTTATAGTATTAACAGGGCAAAAAATGAGTGAAACTCAAATCTTTTCTCCAGCTAACATCCTCTCTTGGCCCTGCCCCCCACTTGATACCCAGGACAATTTTTTTCATCAAGTACAAATTCATTAAATACAGATTCAATAATTGGTGCAGTTCTCTCTGAAGCCACTTCCCTGTATTCAATCCAGCATCATGCCTGAACCCTCTTACAGGAAGCCTACTGTAGTATAGAGGCACAAAACATCCTCTGACCTTGATT
>JAJPUD010001394.1:101054-126121 GCA_023553655.1 Myrmecobius fasciatus | reverse complement strand
ATTTTTTCTAAGCTATAACAGTCAGCTTCTCTTAGGAGGTAAATTATAGCATAAATCATCATTATCATCATCTTTGTCATCATAAATAAATTATTATTTCTTAAATAACTATTATATGCCTAGATCTGTGCTGAGTATATGTCACTTTGGGATATGTGTGACTTTAAGCAAATTGTTTAACTTCTCTGGGCCTCAGTTTCCACATCTGCAAAATGAGGGAATGTGGAGATTAACTAGACGGCCCTTGTCATTCTTTTTTTCTTCTACTCCTATGGCCCTAAGATCTAGGATCTTAAAGATGACACTTCCTATTCTTGAGGTGCTCATAATATATTTGCTTAAAATGTGTTTACTTACAAGACCAGCAGGCACTAATTTAGAGTAAATGACACAAAACAGCATAAAACACGGTATGCTTAATAAATGCTTGTTGATTGATTGATTAAATGTTCTTCCAGCTGTTATTCCATGATCTAACTCCAACCTGCTTCTGGATTGGTCCTTGCTGCAACCGCAAAGCAGCTTAAACTATGGGGGAAAAAGCAACAAACTAAAACAAACAAATGTCCACCCCTAAACCCCAGAAGTGGTTGGTATAGATGCCAAATGTCCAATCTTGCTGCCTCTCTTGGGTTAGAAAAGAACACGACCTCCCTCTGACTCTCCCTGGAGGGGCCATGCTGTAAAGTGTGTTATAAATATGAGTTATTATTATTTTTATACCATCTGACAGTTTTGGCTCAGAGAATTCCCTTCCCTCCACCCCCTCACTTAGGTTTTTCCTGGGTCTCTTTCTGTCTCAGTAACTTCCAAGGCTGTTTTGCTGTAGAAACTCAGAGGGGAGGGAAGGGAGTAACTGAAAGAATAGCCAGGAAAGGCTTCTTGGAGGAAGAGGGGCTTCAGCTGGGTCTCAAAGGCTTGAATTTTTTCAAAACAATTTATGGAGAAATGATTTTACACTAATACCTACAAGAGCTACAATGAGGAACATGAAAATAACAGTAAGAATTCAGATTAATTGCAATGGCCAATCTTAGTTCCAGAGGACATGAAACCTAGTTTTCTCCTTTTTTTTTTCAGAGAGGCAATGGGCATAGGTATAGAATATTGATTGGATTGTCAGATGTGGTCACTGTCAGCTGTTTTTTCTTAACCTTTGTTTCGTTATTATAAAAGAGGCTTCCATGGTGGGTAGTTACAAGGAAGTGATGACAGTATAGAAAACAAGAAACATCAATAAAACAGTTTAAAAAGTGTTTTCATAAGGTTGAAAGGCCCACCTGCCTCCTAGAAGTATTAAAAATGGAGCTGAATTTTAAAGAATTATCTAGATTTCTGGGGGGGGGAGGGGGGCTAAAACCTGGATTCCCAGTTTATAGGACTTTGATTTGCCTTTCTTTTGATTTGCCTTTCTTTTTCTGCTAAACGTCAAGTCATAATAGGGAGTCCTGGTTTTCTACTTAGTGAACAGAGAACTGGGCCTGAGTTCAAATCCAGCCCCAGACACTTTAATCTATCCCACTTTCCCCAATTTTCTTATCTTTACAAAGAGGATAATAATAGCCCCTACCTCCCAGAGTTGTGAGGATCAAATAAAGTAATATTTCAGGTATCTGGCACATAGTAGGCTCTATATAAATGTTAGCTATAATGATGATGATAGTTTCTGGAATTCGAATCATTGCCATCAGAAACTCAGAAATTATATCAGTGTCTCTATTCCCCTTGGAACTGTGGCAACTTAGGAGTACCATTGGTAGATTTCTGAGGCTTCCAGAGCAGTCATGGTTCTGTTATCACCAGGGAAGTAGCCACTGTTTTAGAAAAAAAAGTTACCTACAGAATCAGCTGTCTACTGCTTGCCTGATATACTTGAATTAGGTGTTGCCTTCTCATTAAGGGCCTTTGGTTCTTGACATATGCATTTTGACAAATCAGTAAGTGGTGTATGTGCATGGAAAGGGCTTTGGCTTGGGGATCAGGAGACTTGAATTCTAGTTCAAAATTTGCTATTGAATAGTAACGGGATTTTAGCAAGTTTTTTCATCTTGGGACCTGGTCTTATTTATAACATGAGGGGACTGATTTAGATGACTTTCAATACTCTTTCTAGGCAAGACTATCACCTTCCTGGGGCATTTGGGGGAGCACTGCCCCATATGGCTCATCCTGGTCTTCAGCTAGAAGATCCTTTCTTGACCATGTTATTTACGACACACTGAGGGAAGCCCTAAATAGCATTTAAAGGATTGAGTGGTATCTTTTAATAGTGGAGCCCAGTGGTTTTAAGTTCAAATAGAAATAGATCCCTACAGGCTGCATATTGACTTAGAAAACCACAAATTAGCATTATATACCGCATTAACATGCCAATACATATATACCATACATCTAATAAATATATACACATGATTGGTTCCTTTGTTGAAGGAACAAAATGACCAAAATGACATTACTATATCACAAGTTAATGTGTCCTACTGTGGCTGTTCAGACCAATATGACCTCAGAATGCTCTGCTACAGATTGGATAGAAATAGTTCCTATGGGGGTGGATTCTCTAATTTATACAGATACATATACAATATGCCACATATATGCCAAATTAACATTATACACCACATTAACATGCCAATAAATATATGCCATACACATATCAAATATATATATAATATACTTATAAAATATACCATGTATACCAAATTAACATTATATATTGTATTATACTTTTATTTATTTTGTTAAACATTTCCCAATTACATTTTAATCTGATTTGGGCTTTATTCTGGAGTTTGCTGAGGGGTCCAAGTTTGACTCCTCTGACATAGCCTAGATAGAAATCTCAGGTTGAAGGAGCCTCCCAAAATTTTCAAGTGACTTCACATACTTTCATCATAGGATAACTTTCCAGGAACTTTTTCTTGTGTTGCTATAGTGGAAGGATGGAGGAAGGCCCTCCAGACTTTGGAGTTTCCCATCATTAGCAGATTGGGCTGTCCATCAAGGTTGGCAGCAAAACAGGGTCAGTGACTTGATGAGAACTCCGTCAGTGACATTGGTGGAAAAATGGGATCCCATTAGCAGTAAATTTCCACAGATGGTCCTATTTCCAGAGTCTAAAATTCTCATGAGTCCATATTTAAAATGGTAGGAATCTCAGCCCAATATTTTCTAGTTCTTTCATCTGTCATTTACACACCAGCCCCAACTGAAAGGCAACCTGCTTCTTAGCCCTATTCTTGCCAAAAGACTGAGACAGCTTGAACTCGGGTGGGAGGGGGAGAAAAAAAATTGCTTCTAAATCCCAGATGCTGGCTGTCCATCTTGCTGTCTCTTTGGGGTTAGAACGGAGCACAGTCTGCCTTTGACTCTGCTTGGATGGGGCCATGCTGTGAATGTGATATAAATGTGAATTATTATTATTTTTATGCCATCTGACAGTTTAGGCTCAGAGAATTCCCTTCCCCCTATCTCCTCACCTAGGAGGGGTTTCCCCTGGGCCTCTTTCTGCATCAGTGACTTCCATTGTCCTCTGTCTGTCTATTCCTGGGGAAGAACAAAAGGCCATGGAATGTTCACAGCTCCCTAGAATAAAGGGCAAGAGGGGCCAGGAGGGGGAAGGCCCTGCGACAGACTTTCCCTCAGTGAGTGTCATCTGCTCCATGGCCATTCTCTCACTGCTTCAGGCCTCAGTGTGTATAGAGAGCTGGAACGCCCGAAGCCTGGCCAGAGCAGCCTGGGGGAGGGGGAAGGGGGATTCCACTTGCCAAGCCAGCTGGAGAGCTGATTATTGTGCAGTTAATAAAGGCCCCCCCCCCTTTAGAGAACCCCGTGGCTCAGGGGGCCCAGGATTTAATTAAATGATGGTGAGAACAGAGGGTCAGCCAGCAGTGAGGGGCAGGGGCAAAGACAGTAGATTAGGAGCTGAGGGACTGGAGTTTTATGTAGGCTCTGCTAATAATTTGATATGTGACCTTCCCCTTTTAGAGCCTCAGTTTCCTGATCTGTATATAATAAGAGATATACTTTCTTTCTTTCCTTCCTTCCCTCCCTCATTTCCTCTTTTTCTTTTTCCCTTCTTTCCTTCCCTCCTTCCTTCCTTATCTGTCTGTCTCTCTCCCTCCCCCTCTTTATTTTTTATCTTTCTTTTTTTAACACCCCCCCCTCATCCATCTAAGTTGATACTAAACTAAAAGTCTAAGAAAACATACATAGGAGAATATACAACAGGCAATGCAGAGTGGAGAGCTCTCCTATTGGGAGTGAGCTAACTTATCTCAACCAAAAGAGTCCTAAATGTCTCCTAAGGAAATGCCTTGAAGTCTCTTGGGCAGCAGCAAGCTGGGACCAGGAATATGATGGAGACTGCTTGCTCCTTTCATGCCTTCCCAGAATCTTTACTTTCAGTAAGTTGAAGTGGAATTGGCATTGTCCATCTCTCTTGAAGCTGGAAATCAGAAGAAACTGAAAAGACTTTCAAAAAGGACCAAAGGATTGAGTCTAAAGTTTTTGGACCTTCTTTGAGTTTAGCTGGGCTTTTCCCTTATATCAATGTTTCATCTGAAAAGATGATGGCCTTCTGTTTCTGGCTGGCCCTACTTATAAAACTGAGACAATGTAGAACTCCTAGGAACAGTCAGTGATAGGAAACTTTACACCAACTTTGGTATCAGAGGTAAAGGGAAGCAAAATGGTGTTGACAGTACTGCAGCATTTCCAGTATGATAGCAAGGTGCGCTACAGTGAGTCCATAAAGGCAACTGTGAGGCAAAAAAGGCTAGAGATCTGGTGAGAGAGGGGCAGCCAGTAGGGAAGAAAATCAGCCAGAGGGGCAATAATGCTTGAAACTAAATCACCAGTGGTTGCACTTTCGGGTTCCTTCACTGACCAAGCTTTGACCCTCCTGGGGGCCGAGTAGAATGGCATTATACAACATTTTTTTTGTCAGTGTTTATGCCTGAAGGGAAGATTAAGTCTAGGCACCTGAACTATTTGTGAGAATGCCTGGGTTTAAGGCATGCCTGTGGAATTGATGAAGGGCTGCTTATTTCCAGAAGTAACTTAAGGACTGTGAGCATATTTCTAAGGATAGATCCAATATAGCTTATTCATGTGGTTGGATTTATTGAATAGTAATTCAAGAAATAGGAGGAAAAGGGAGAGTTTTCCCAGGGAATGGGAGCTCAAGTCAAAAATTAGTTAGATAAAACCATAACCGATCATGTCTTGACTAATAAGATATGTTATAACCCTTACAAGAAAGATGGAACTGAGTTTTGGGGTTCTGAGAACCATAGAGAGCTTGGCATTTCTCTCAAGTGCTGTTAGGTGGAGTGTATGTGAGGTAAAAATATCTATAAATACATATATAGGGGCAGCTAAGTGGCACCAAAATGCATGAAGTTACTGGCTCTCCTTCCTGAGTTAAAAACCAGCCTTAGATCCTTACTAACTACGTGACCTTGGGCAAGTCACTTAACCATTTTTGCTTCAGTTTCCACATCTGTAAAATGAGCCGGAAAAGGAAATGGCAAACCACTTCAGTATCTCTGCCAAGAAATCCCAAATGGGGGTCACAGAGATTCGCACCCAACTGAAAGGATTGTACAACAACAAAAGCATATGTAGATGTAGTATTTATGTGAACCTAATTAAGTGTGGGACTATGCAGTAGTCTTATTGTTGAATAGTTTAAGATTATTGATTGGTAGTGCCTCCTAGTGGGTTAAATGCTTTCTGTTTCTGTGATTCCATTTCTCTGCACAGGTGCTGAGAGCAGTTCAAAAGGTGATTCTTGGGAGCTGGGTTAGAACTAATATCAATCAGCATTTTCCCATAACAAAGATCAGGCTCACTTCTCCTTTCTTCTTGCAACACGCATTGTTGCTCAGTAATTTTCAGTCATGTCTGTCTTTTCATGTCCTCATTTGAGGTTTTCTTGGCAAAGATACTGGAGTGCTTTGCCATTTCCTTTTCTGGCTCATTTTACAATGAGGAAACTGAGGCAGGCAGGATTAAGTCACAGGGCTGCCCATCAATTAAGTGTCTGAGGCCAGATTTGAATGTAGGAAGATGAGTCCTGGGTCAAGCTCCAGGATTTTATCCACTGTGCTACTTAATTGTCCATTAACATGAATTAGCATTCCTTAAAAGAAAATAAAGCTGTCCTCGGGACATGATTGGCTCTGGCTTCCCTAATGTAGTTCCTAACCATTTAATGGCATAAAAAACCCCTGCCAAATGTCACCAGAGCCCCTTTGAGCCATCATGTCCTGACTGGATGCAATCCATATGGATGGGGAGCAAGGGAAGGTGATGTGCAGAGAAGTTAGCTGCCACTGTGTCCATGTTGAATATCTTTGCTGTTTTAGGGCAAATGTGTTAATGATTCAATGGCTGGTGAGTGCCTCATTTCATCCCAACCTGAGCTGAGAGTGTGCTGGTGTTAGAGCAGCCTCCAGCAAGGGCCATCTCTCTGCTATTTCCCAATGTTATCATTTCAACCTTCTCTCATTTGTTTATGCTTTTCCCATCCTGTGATGGTACCACTTCCCTTCCCTCTGTCTATCTCAATTCTATCTAAACTCAAAGCTCTGATCAAAATATACAGAATGTCCTTGAGGGACACGTCTCAGACTCCTCTGATACACACTAACTTCTCCCTTCTCTTAAATACTATCATATTCTGTCAATCACAGAGTCGACCACAGGGTTGGGAACCAACCTCTCAAAGACAGCATACCTAGTTTGTAGCCATTTTTCTTCAGGACTGAAAGGTTGGGCTAGGAAGCACACTGACTCTTATAATAGGAGTTAGGGATTGCAATAAACTGATGAATTGACTCATAGGGGTTAGGGTGACTGTGCATGGTAATCTAATGAGAAAGGATGGAAGGCTCACCAATTTGAGGATGGAGGAGGTTTTATGGGAGGTGAGAAGTAAAGATAAAGGGAGGAAACTCTCCAAAGTGTTAATGAGAAGGCACAGTTGTGGTGTCTGATCTATCTGCCTTTGAAAATTGACCCAGGTACCATCTTTAGCATTCTGATTAGAGGCTACTAATGACAAATCTAGTATTTGATTCTGTATTGTCTTGTTCTTTCATTGGATTAGAATATATTATAATAATCTTCTTATACTTTCCACTCTTTTGCTATTTTCATCCAACCTTCATGTTCCTACCAAAAAGTTTATTATGCATAGATCTGTCCACGTTAACCTTCTGCTTGCTTAAAAACCTTTAATTTCTATTATCTCCCAAGTTCAGATCAATTCAGTTCTTTTTGTTTAGCATTCAAGGCTCTTTAAAATGTGGTACTATCCTACCTTTCCAAGTTTACCTTATATCACTTTTTTTAGTATAATCAATGTTAAGCCAAATTGGATAAACTCTATCTTAGCACATCTAGCTCTAACAATTCCATTTCTTTGCTTAGTGTTTTATATGCCCAGAAATCCATTCTTCTCCATGTTAAAAACATGCTTAAGTCCTTCCCATCTTTCAAAATTAAACTCAAAGACTACTTTGTCCAGCTGGTAATCCTTTTTACCAACTGGTAATAGCTGATGTCCTCAGTGTTTTTTTTTTTTTTTTACTATAGTTGCTAGTTGGTGCAGAAGGTAAAGTACTGGACCTGGGGTCAGAAAGACTTGAATTAAAATTCTGCCTCAAATACTCAGTTGTGTGACCTTAAATGATTTGATCAAAATCACACAACTGAGTATCTGAGGCAGAATTTTATTCAAATCATTTAAATGTTTGCCTCAGTTTTCTCAACTCTAAAATAAGATTAATGATAGCACCTACTTCTCAGGTTGTGAAGATCAAATGAGAAAATATTTATGAAGTACTCCACACAGTCCCTTGGCACATAGTAGGTGAGATATCAATTCTCCTCCTGTTCCTTCTTCTAGACATGTTGGTGACTTATTCTGTGCTTGGATGACAGGTTACTTGAGGGTCAGGGTTATGTTTTATCTATATTTGATATCTTCCTCAATGCTTAGTATAGTGTTCTACATTTAGGAGGCAGTTAACAAATGCTTGCTGATTGATTTATTTATATTTCTCCTGTCTCCTTAGTGCCATGAGGATGAAGAATGCACTATTTCCTTTTGATCTGTCCTATAGGTCCTAGCACCAGCTTGGAACATAGTAAATGTTCAGTAAGATTTTTGAACTTGTCATTCTGACTAGTAAGAGAGAAAATAGTATGAGTTTCAGGAGAGGAAAGAAGCTTGCTTTTATCTCCACCAAATAACTATCCAGAGTTTATTTCACCAATCTCTTTTTAGAAGGAAATTCTGGGATTTCTTTTGGTTATTTATTTACTTGCTTTTTAAAGCTTTTTATTTTCAAAACATCTGCATAGTTTTCAACATTCACCCTTGTAAAACCTTGTGTTCCAGTTTCTTTCTCCTTCCCTTTCCCCTTCCCCCTCCTCTAGAGGATAAGTAATCCAATATATGTTAAATGTGCAATTCTTCTATATATATTTGGTATTTCTTTTGAAAAGCTAGTTATATTACTGCCTTGGACATGCAAACTGCTTTGGGTTGAGTAGCAACAAGTACTAAGATAATTTATCTGAATGCTGTGGGGAAAGAAGACCAATAAAGAATATGAGAAGGCTGGGATCCATTCCATGCTTATTTACAAAATTGTCCCTTTGCAATCACATTCTCCGATTGTAGCTCAAAGACGAAATAGAAGATCAAAGTTGGAAGCAATCTTAAATATCATCTAATCCAATTTCTTTATTGGACAGATCAGAAAACTGAAATCTACAGATGGTAAATGACCTGTTCAACATCATACAATTAGTGTCAGAGCCAGAACCAAAGCTTATATCCCTTTATATTATGCAGCAGCTTCCTATTTGGTCTTCCCACCTCAAATCTTTCCTCACTTCAGTCCATCTTTCACATAACTGTCAACATGATATTTCTCATATAAGGCTAACCAGGTCACTCTCCTATTCAATCATCAACTCTAGTGGCTTCCTATGGCTTCTAGGATAAAATATGTATTTCTTTGTTTGACTTTTAATGCCCTTCATATCATGATACCAACCTATCTTTCTAGTCTTATTGAACATTATTCCCATCCCTATAATTCAGCCACATAAAATTCTCTCAGTTTCTCCCTTATGAAACTCTATTTCATGTCTCCATGCCTTTTGCAATGGATATACCCCAAATCTGGAATTTAGTTCCTCTTTCCATGGACTCATGAAAGTCTTCTTTTGCTTCAAGACCCAGCTCAAGTACTATATTCTGCATAAAGCTTTGCCTGATTCCCCCACTCAAATGCTAGTGCTTTTTCTCTCTATTTATCGTCTTCGTACTTATTCTTATAATATTTATTCTACATGTACTTGTATATGCTCTTGTAGTCTTCTCTATTGGAATATAAGCTCCTTGAGGGTAGGGATAGTTTCATTCTTTGTGTTTATATCCTGGGAGCCTAATAAGGGTCCTAACACACAGCAGGTGCTTAATTACATGATTGTTTGCCTGATTAGGTCTTTTAATTTCTAGTTGAGTTCTCCTTCCTCTATAATGTTTTAAACTCCCCACTTTTATTCTTCTGCTAAATAAAAAGCATGTACTTGCATGGAACTAGGCACATATAACTATATTGCAAAATATCCGAATGTTCCAGAGACCATGCCTCCTGTGTGACAAGGATGTAGATTTCTCTATGAAGGCACTCTTTGTGGTCTAGGAGTTGGAGGGAGTACCACTCTGATGCCTACTTGCCTTCTTGGTTAGCTGCCTCCTGCTGCTGGTGACTTGTTCTGCTTGCTCTTTGGGGAAGGATAGGTAGAGTCTGCTCAACAGAATGGTGTCCCTAAATGGCCTGGGACTCCCTTCTGGGGGAAGGTCTCCAGTGACATGCAGAGCCTCTCAGTTTCGTCACCATTGATGGGGAAAAAGAGAGAAAAGAAAAGATTCAGGTAAGATGGAACCAACCTGACTCGGTAAAATGATAGGGCACCATGAATAATGGAGGGAAAATCGAGGCCTCCCCGATACAGGAGCCTGACAGATCACTTGGTCTCCTCCAAGACTCCCCAAGGGGACCCTAGGTAGGGAGAATCATTTTTCAAGAGGCTCCTACAGCAGGGATGCAGGGGGTAGTTCAAGGATGTAAGACATGTAGCTTTTCCTTATTGATTGATTTTTTTAATATCCCCTGGGGCTCTCAGGAGTTAGTGACTTTTCAAAGACAACATGCTCAGTTTATGACACTATTCTTTTTGTGTGCTAGGAGAGAGGGATAGGAGTGGCTCACTGATTCTCCTTCACTGTAAGGGAAAGCCCAACTAATTGGGGGAAAGGGAGTGATTGCCATTACTTGTCTAACAGGGCCATAAGCAGGTAGAAAAGAAGCATTTATTAAGTATCCACTATGTCCCAGGTACTGTGCAAAGTGCTTTTACCGATATTATCTTATTGGATGCTCTTAGAGAGAAGCCTTTCATAGAGATAATGGTAACTCTGAATTCTGGATAAACATGAACCAAAGGTGCCTAATGAGTCCAGTGCTGTGGTCTTGGAGTCAGGAGCTGAATGCAGATCCAGCCTTGGCTACTTTATGCCTATGAAATTGTGGGCAAGCAACTTAACATCTTGGAGCCTCAATTTCCTCATCTGCCAAATGAGGAGGTTGGACTCAATGGCTTCTCAGGTCTTTTCAGCTACAAACTTATGATCCTGTGATCTTACCTATGATCTGTTTTCAGAAGGAGCTAAGAGAGGGGTCAGCCAGAAATTAATGCCAGGGACCTCATAAGTGAATTAAGGCCAAAGGGCAGAAGAGTCAGGGATAAGGAAAGGAAAAGGGGAGTAAGAAATTACAGTCAGCCTTGTGCACTGATGAATAAATGATGATGCCCCAAAGGAGAAACCCCAGAGGTAGCTTGAGATAGGGGAGGAGGAGCAGGTGGAAGAGATATAAGGAGGGAGAAGTGGGAGAGGAGATGGGGGAAGGCCAAAGATAAAAACCCAGAGGAAACTGGTAGCTAGTGAAGTAAGCCACCACTGTGTGGTGATGGGAGAGGTAGCTTTGTTGGAGAAAGCATAGGAGATTGGAGGGGGAAAGATCCCGTAGGAGTGCTTCTCTTCAGGACTAGGAGGATGAATTGTAGAGGGGAATTCTAAGAACAGAGGAGTTCAGGCAAGGAACTGGGGTGGGGGGTGGTGTGAAAGACAGATCCAGCTGAGCAAGGAAGATCCAGGGCCAGAACCTCCTGGAAAGAGTAAGCTGGCAAAATGATGCCCCAGAGAAAGAAAAGGAAGAAAGACATTGACTTTTTAGCTCTATATGAGGAGGAGCTGTTGAATTACGAATCTGAAGATGAAGAGGAGTTAGAACATGATTACTACAAGACCAGAGGTGAGTCCCTACAGGATGAGAGAGGGAGGTGATAGCAGATGCAATGGATCCTGTGCTTTTGTATGGGGTACTGGAGTTTCCAAAGTACTTTCCCACCATCTTGTTCAGTCTTCACAACAACTGTATCAGGCAAACTGTCCAAGGAGAGTTATATGCTATTTACAGGGGAGTCCCAGAGAAGCGGCCAGTATTCAAGGCATGAGTTAGCCCAAGGCCTGGGAGTAGAAATCTATTTTTCTTTAGATGACCACACAATGCTCAGATGTTACTAAGTGTAGACAAGTGCCTAGAGTGGAAACTGTAGTGAGAGTGAAGAATATTTTTTATTATGAATTTCTAAAAATTTCAAATATTTATAATGTCAAAAAATTCCACTTTCCATTTGTTGTTGTTATTCAGTCATTCAGTCCAACTCTTTATGACCCTATTGACCACAGCGCACAAGGCCCCTATATATGCAATAATAATATACTGTCCATGGGGTTTTCTTGGCAAAGATACTAGAAAGATTTGTCATTTCCTTCTCCAGTGGATCTTTTGTCAGAACTCTCCACTAGGACTTGTCCATCTTGACTAATTCTGCATGGCCTAAGTCATAGTTTCACTGGGCTACATAAGCCCCTTCTCCCACAACAAGACAGTGATCCAGGAGCACAGTGATCCATGGCACATAGTTATTCAACTTGTAAGAAATGTTATTATATGATAGTGAAAGCATAAAATCTATAATGGGTACATTGGGTGTGACAGGGAGGAAAATACATTTTTTAAAATTTAAGGGATGCAATTTTCAAATTTTGCTAACAAACAGGGGTGCCTTATCCCATCCATGGATATGAGAATAACTGAAGTTGCTGAGTTTGGTATGGGCATCATTGGGGTTCCTGCCAACTGCAAGCCACATCATTTATTTCTTTCCCATTCTCTTCCTTTTCTTTTTCATTCATCTTCTGTCATTCCACTCTTATGCTGTCTGCCTATGTACCACTCTTGCACTCATTTCTGTATCCTGTGTGCATAATTAAAGTCTGATTGCCACCTCATTTCCTGCTGCCAGTGGTTGCCTTTCCTGGTAGATTTCCAAAGAACTGGATGTGCTTGCTCCCATTTCATAATTTCATAAATTAATTGTCAATTCATCTAAAATCCCAGCTACTTTGAAAACTGAGACCAACAGAGATCTTGAGCTCAGGAGTTCTGATCTTCAGTGTGCTATACTGATTGAGTGTTGGCACTGATTTGGCATTGGCCTGGTAAGCCTCAAGGAACAGGGGACCATCAGCTTGCTTAAGGGAGGAAGCATAAATTGACCAAGTTTGAAAATGGAGCAGGGCAAAGTTTCTGTGAAAATGAATAGTAGGATCAGCTCCATGTGTAGCCCCTTCACTTCCAGTCTGGGAGAGATAAGGAGACTCAATCTTTTTTAAAAAAGAAGAACCCCCCCCCCAGAAATAGTTGGATGTGACCTAGCAGATCATTTGTCCAATCTCTTCCCTTTATAGCTTTCTCCCTGAGAGATGAAATTGCTTATTCAGGGCCACATATAGGCAATATATAGCAGAACCAAGTTTCAATCAATTCTGACTTCAGATCCACTGGGTAAGGGGCCTAGACTGTGCTGGACTACTCACACTGTGGGTCTTGACTCATGCCCTGAATTCTATGAAGTTGGGCATAGGATATAAGATTAATTATTTTCCTTAAGTAATATCCCCTTGTGTTATGTAAAGAGGCAGAGCATGGGTACAGGGAGGATGAGGGTAGTTTAAACTATCAAGCCCTTACCTACTTGGCTCCTTGGGACTCTGAGGGAGTTATTTTTCTAAGAGTGATAGAAATGGTAAATATGGAAAGAAGGAAGACAGCAAAGAAGCAAGGAAGGAACAGAGAGAGGAGGAAGGAAGAAGGGAGGGAGGAAACTGGGATAAAAGCAGAAAATAGAATGAAGAATGAAAGAAAAGAAGGGAAGGGAGGAAGGAAGAAAAATAGGAGGGGGAAAGGATCTTTATGCTACTACTATTAAACTCATTTTCCAGCTTAATTTTCTTTCAAGCTTTTTTCCTTACCTGGAATGCTCCTCTCCTTCATCTCTTCTTTAAATCTCAATCAGAATCTTACCTGCTGGTATTCTGCTTAAAGGAATATTAATTTTTATGGTTGAAACCTCACAATATATCTTGGGAAGAATCATAGATTTCTTGCTTAAGGATCATGTCTTAAACCTAAATCATTCAGATTCTCACTGATTGTTCAACAATAAGTCCCAGCTGAAGTCTACCTTGGTTATCGTTTGGGTTCTGATGACTTGGAATAAATATAGAGTTGTTTCTGTTTTAGTCAGAAATCCTGAAGGTCTTCTCCTCTTACACTGATTTTTTGGAATAGGTAAAAAGCCATTCTTTGACTTGTTTCTTACCTATGTTTAATCACAAATAGTCCTTGCCTTAAATAAACTGAGACTTGGGAAAGACCTTAGTAGCCAATGTTTCTCACTATATCAGGGCCATCTCCAGTCATCTTGATCTACCTCTTGCAACTGATGACTCTGGAGGAGAGAGTGAGCCTGGTGACTTCGCACAGCCCTCCCTCATTGATATCCAATTCACTTGCAAGTCATGATATCACCTTCTTGATGAAGGACAAACAACAGTGAATTCCAACTCTCTTTGAAGATCCAATAAAAGTCTCAACTAATCCATGAAGGTTTATCATTTAACACATACCCTAGCATTGAATTCTGCCTTGTCTCTTTCTCTACAAAATTTTAAGATTTGCAAAATATTTTCCTCATAGTAACCTTATTGTCTTGTCCTCTTTACCTGATTGTAAAGTAGTGAAGATCAACCTCTATTGCATCACAACAGCCTCCCTTCAAGAGTTTAGTATACTTCTGTATTTCATGCCCCCTTCTCCCCCTTTCTTTAATCTTCTTTTTAAAGGTGGAGTTTCACATT
The DNA here is from genome assembly GCA_023553655.1 of Myrmecobius fasciatus. Lineage (NCBI taxonomy): Eukaryota > Metazoa > Chordata > Mammalia > Dasyuromorphia > Myrmecobiidae > Myrmecobius > Myrmecobius fasciatus. Next base: position 111,765 of record JAJPUD010001394.1, on the reverse strand, counting down.
CAATTATATTATTCATTGAACCCTAGTATAAATGATTTCATTAGGGCCTCTCCTTAAAGCATGTTTACTATCGATATCAAGAACATAAGCAGAATGGGGAAGGGAAGAGGGTAGAAGAGAAAAGAAAAAGGAGCTGAGAGTACTAAATACAATTTTTTTTGACTTCACAATTTTGTTACCAGCTGGTCTTGATTACAATGACTGATCTATTTTCATGATTTGAGAAAGAAAGAAAAAACAACTTTCACATTCCTTAGTACTAAAAGAACTATTCCAAAGAGAACATACTCGTTTGTGAAGAGACTGACTCCCCGACACTGAAGGTCTTCAAGTACTTCAAGTACAAGGTAGAGTACTTGTCTAGCATGTTATACAGGTGATGTTAGCTCGGGTAGATCTGAGGATAACTCCATTCCATTGGGAGCTGACCTAAATGTCTGCTGAGGTTGCTGACAACTTTTGAGTTTCTGTGATTACATGATTCTCAATGAATGGAAGTTGTAGAGAGACAAATTTTGGTTTACTATAAGGAAAACCTTCCTAATGAGGAGAGTGCTCCTAACATACAAAGGGCTGCCTTGGAAGGAATTTGGAACAATGAACGTACCTTCCAGGTACCTACCTGGAGGTCTCATAGCAAAGACTAAGATGCCTCTTCTCATGGGGACATATCATAGACAGAGTCTACATGTTTGTTGGATCAAGTAACTTGTGAGATTGCATTTGAAATCCTTCAATTCTGTGAAATAATCAACTAATAAATATTGATTGAGTAGCTACTACATGCCCAGAATGTGATAAACATTGCCAGGATTACAAAAGTAGCATGATCTTATTTTCTTAAATAGTTATTACATAGTTGGGAAGAAAAAGCATCCTCTAGTATCCCTAAAATCACTCACTTGCAAGGTCACTCAGGTAGATGGTTAGAAGCAGAGTGAAGATTAAAAGACAGGGATTTGGACACCTAACTCAGTTGCTTTTACAATATTGGGCTGCATCCAATGAAAGCTAATGTTTTTCATTTGTAGAGAACAAAGTTTTATAGAGAAAAAAATTATATGCTAAACTACTATCACAGACATGCTATGGAAAAAAATGCTAAGTATCAGTATGCCTTACTTTAAAAAGGAAGAGCTGTGATACAATGGAAAAAAACCATTGACTCATAAAGCAGGGGTTCTCAATCCAGGATCCATAATCTTGTTTTTAAGGATATTTTGAGAATTATATTTCAGTATAATGGGTTTCCTTTGTAATTCTAAAGATTTTGTTTTCTATATTTAAAAGTATTATTCTGAGGAGTCCCTAAGCTTCTTTAGGTTGCTGAGGGATCCATGCCATGAAAATGGTTTAAAAAACCTTGGTCAAAATATATGGGCTCAGATTCCATCTGAAGATTACTAACTTGGACAAGTTGTTTTTTTTTTAACCCACTCCATACCATAATTTCTTTCTTTCTTTCTGAAAAGAGACAATTGGGGTTAGGTGACTTGCCTAGGGTCACACATCTAGGAAGTGTTGAGTGTCTAAGGCCATATTTGAACTCAGGTCCTCCTGACTCCAGGACCTGTGCTCTATCTACTGTATCATCTAGTTACCTCCAGACCTTACTTTCTAAAATAAGGGGCTTGTACTAAATGACTTCTAAAGCTGTAGGTCTCCCGTGTTATCATCCTGAGTTCTTCATGTGTTCCCAAATCTCCCTTCTCAAAAGCTACTTTACATTTCCTGTGTTTATACTTTGTATTGACTGATTTGTTAAGTTCCTTGAGGATAGGGAATGTGTTTTTGTCTTTCAGCACAATACCTGGCAAGTGTTATTGCTATTCAGTCATGTCCAACTCTTCATGACTCCATGGACCCTACTGTTCATGGGTTTTCTTAGCAAACATACTGGAGTGAGTTGTCATTGCCTCTCCAGTGAATTAAAGCAAACAGAGGTTAAATGACTTACCCAATATCACATAGATAGTAAATGTCTATCTAAGGCTGTATTTGAACTCTGGTCTTCCTGATTCTAGGTCTAGTACTATATCCATTGAGCACCTAGCTGCTTAATAAATTGAATTAGATTGTTTTCCCTTTGACCTGTATATAAAGCTGACACTAATTCTGATAGCTAACAAGGAGCTTATGAAAGTACCTTCCCACAGAGTATCTCATTTTTTCTATACCCCTTCCCTTGTAACATATTTAGAGGCAGGCTTTTCTTTTTTCTTTTTTTTAATAATAGCTTTTTTATTTTCAAAATATATGTAAAGATAGTTTTCAACATTCACCCTTGCAAAACCTTGTATCCAAATTTTTCTCCCTCCCTTCCTTCAACTCCTCCCCTAGACAGCAAGCAATCCAATATACGTTAAACATGTACAATTCTTCTATACATTTTCCCACAAATATTATGCTGCACAAGAAAAATCAGGTCAAAAAAGAAAAAAAAGAGAAAGAAAAAAACCAAGCAAACAATACCACCAAAGGTGAAAATACTATGTTGTAATCCACATTCAGTTCCCTCGGGCATCTTTCTGGATGCAGATGGCTCTCTCCATCACAAGTCTAATGGAATTGGCCTGAATCAAGAGGCAAGCTTTTCCTATGGGATCCCATGGCCTGATTTTTCATTTATCTAGAAAAATTATGGACACTCTTAAGAGTTATCAGATGGACTCCAAAATTGTGGGATTTAATCTCTGGTAGGAAACTGAGAGCACCATCTATTCTAACAGATACCTGTCTATACCATTTCAAATAGGTTGTCATATAGTGTTTACTTAAAGATTCCAGGAGAGGGGCCATGAGCTGCCTCTCAAAACAGCCCATCCCACTTTTGAATAATTTTCATTGTTAGGACAGTTTCAACGAGCCCAAATATGCCTTTCTGCTACTGTATTTTTGCCCTTTAGGCCAAGGAAAGTAACAAAAGGTGATATCTGTATGGCTTTTCAAGCTTTGAGAAGCTCTTTACATACACTATGCCATTTGATTCTTACAACAATTATGTGAAGTAGATACTACATGTAATCATTATTTCAATTTTACACATGAGGAAATTGAGGCTCAGAGAGTTTAATTAATAAATTAATAATTAACAGATAGTTAGGTGGTGCAGTGAGAATGGTACCAAACCTGGGATCAGGAAGATCCCACTTCAGATACTTTTTAGCAAATCACTTACATTTTATCTGTCTCAATTTTTCATATGTAAAACTTGGATAAATAGCACTAGCTCTTGGGGTTATTATGAGAATAAAGTGAGGGACAATAATAACATCAACAATACTAATAGCCAGCATTTACATAGTACTTTTAAGTTTTTGCAAAGCATTTTACAAATGTTATCTCATTTGATCTTTGTTTTTGTTATCCCATTATTTAACCTTTCCATAGTCACAAAGCTTATTAATATTAAGAACAGGATTCAAATCCATATTTTGCCCAACTTTTTCCATTATAACTTTCTGCAACTCTCATTACCATGGGTCTCTCTCAGATCTTCTCTTTTCTAGGATGAACATTCCTTGTTCCTCCAACTGTTTCATGCATGACATGGTCTTGAGCCTCTTTGCAATTCTATCTGTCTACCTCTGGACACATTCAAACTTCTAAATATATTATCTAAGCCTAGAACCTAGAGCTGAAAATGATATCCCAGACATGATCTGAGTAGAGAAGAATGCAGTTGGGTCTCTTACCTCCTTCATTCTTGACATTTACATATTATTATTGTTACTGTTATTATTATTAATTTTATTGTTACTGCTACACTGTATTGTTGACTCATATTGAGAGTTTGGGATTTACCTCCCTTACCCCCATGATCTTTCAAAATATGAACTGCTCAATCTATTTAGCAATTGTAACGTTGATTTTTTTAAACTCGTGCAATCTTTGTCATTTAATATGGCTCTTTGTTCTAGTCTGTTAATATATTTTTTGGGGGGGATTCTGACTGTAATCCAACATGTTAGTTAACTTTGTGTCATCTGTGAATTTGACAAGCATGTTGACTATGTTTTCATCCAAGTCACTGATAAAAAATGTTAAACAGCTCATGGCCAAGGACAGATCTCTGGAGATTTTCCACTACAGAACTCCTTCCAAGTTACTATTGAGTCATTAATGATTACATTTTGAGTCTGGTTATTCAGCTATTCCCAAGTCTATCTACCAGCATAATTGCCTAGTCTATGTAGCTCCATTTTATCTTTGAGGATACCAGGAGAGATTTAAATAAAGCTTTGATGAAATCTCTATATATTTGATCTATAACGTTCCCTTCATCTACTAGTCTAGTAACCCTGTCAGGAAGGAAATGAAATTAGTCTGATGTAGTCTATTCTTGATGGAGCCTTATTACTCGTGATGATCCCTGCTTACATCTTTAAATGTTCCTCAACTATTCTTTTAATAACAGAATCTAGAATTTTCTCAGGAATTAAAATCAAGGTCTACTCTCTTCCCTTTTTTTGAAAATAAAGAAAACAATTGTCTAATTCAGTCTTGCATGACTCTTCTCACTTTTCCAAAGATCTTTCATCATTCATAGATAATAGCTTAGAAATCATATTTATTAATTCTTTTACTATCATGAGGAAAGTTCACTCTGGCCTGGGAATTTCAATTGTTTTTTGTTTTAATTCCCTATTAATTACTGCTGTTACATTCTTTCTAGGCCAAAGCTCTGACTTCTTGATAAAAGAAAACAGATATGAGGGCAGCTAGGTGGTGCAGTGGATAGAGCACCAGCCCTGAAGTCAGGAGGACCTGGGTTCAAATCTGGTCTCAGACACTTAACATTCCTAGCTGTGTGACCCTGGGCAAGTCACTTAACCCCAATTGCCTTAGCAAAAAGGAAACAAATATGAAATAAGATTTAGGTAGTTCTGATTTTCTTCCACTATCCATTATCATTTTTCCATCCAGCATCAGCAGTGAAATATATATATATATATATCCTTGATTTAATTTTTTGTTTTTCCCCCACACAGGTAAAAATTCCTTTTTGTTATCTCAAATTTTTCTCACTATTTCTTCACCTCAAGTCATTTTGAACTTTAAAATTCTTGACACTATTTTTTCAGAAATATACCATGCCTTTGTATTTATGTTTTGTAAACCACCTTTGTTTCTGTCATCTCAATATGTTTTTAAAAATTAAATTGCAATTTATTAGCAATTTCCCATGGATCTTATGCAGTGTTTCTCATTCTCTCTCTCTCTCTCTCTCTCTCTCTCTCTCTCTCTCTCTCTCTCTGTGTGTGTCTCTTTGTTCTCTGAATCTTTCTCTCTCCCCTCTCTCCCACACAAACTTTTTCTCTCTTCCTCATTGTTCTCTGTCTCTCTTCTTTCCTCCCCTCTCTCTGTTTCTATTTCTTCTTTCTCTCTTTTATATCAACAAATATAATATTATCATTTCCATATAGAAAGAACAGAAAAAGAATTGTAGAGGAAGCTATGAATCTCTAACATGTATGTACATATAGTTTAAAAATAATAAATTCAACATGATATTTCTAATATTATCCTGCTTGTCTGTTTCTTCCTGAAATTTCTTTTTCTCTTCTTTTATGTATTTTATACATTTTTCACCAATGATCTTTTCTTTCTTTTCTTCTTTTTTAATCAAAATTACTTCTTCCCTTCTTTATCTCCATTCCAACAGAAAAAGTTCTTTTTTGACACAAATATAATCAAGCAAAACATATACACACATTGATCATGTCAGAAAATCTGTCTCATTCTTCACTTACCTTCCATCAACTTTGTCAACAGGTGGAAAACTTTGATTTATTTTTATTCCTCCAGAATCTTGATTATTCATTGTATCAATAAGCCTTCTTAAAGCTTCCAAATATGGTTTCCTTTACAAAATTGTAGTAGTTGTTGTAAAAGTTGTTTTTCTGATTTTTGTTTGCTGTGCATCACTTCATACAAATCTCCCTAGGTTTCTCAGATATGTCCCTTTTCCCCTTTCCTTAGGGCCTGATGATATTCCATTCCATTCATATACCACAATTTGCTCAATCTTAGTGCTATTAATGGGCACCCCTATTGTTTCCAGTTCTTCAGTACACAAAACGTATTTTGTGACATGAATATTTTTCTGGCTAGTAAAAGATTTCTGGATAAAAGAGCATATAATATAGTATTGCTATTTTTTATGGTTTGGTTTTATTCTACTCTAGAATAGTTCGACTAAATTAAAACTCCACCAACAATATATTAATGTCTGTCTTCCCATTGTCCTTTCAAAAATTAATATTCACCTTTTTATTATCTTTGCCAATCTTGATGAGGGTTAGGTGGAACCTTAGGGTTTTTTGTTTTGTTTTGTTTTGTTTTTGCATTTCTCTTATTAGTAGTGATTGGAACCTTTTAATATCATTCTTGATAATTTGCATTTCTTCTTCTAAGAATTGCCTCTTCATAGCCTATGACCCTTCACCTATTTGGCAATGACTCTTGTTTTTATATATTTGAATCAGTACTTTATATATCTTAAATATCAAACCTTTATCAGAAAAGTTTGCTTCTCAGTTAACTCTTTCACTTCTACTTTTGGTTGTACCAGTTTTGTGTGAGTAAGAACTTTAAAATTATTTGTAATTAAATTTATCTATTTTATCTCCTGTGATTCTCTCTTTTATTTGGTTAAGAGTCAGACTCTTTCCCTTTTGATAAAAAATATCTCTTCTCTTCTAATTTATTTATGAAATGGCTTTTTATATCTAGGTCATGCATCAATTTGAAGCTTATTGTGCTTTATGGTGTGGCATGTAAGGTTACACCTAATTTTTGTCAAATATCTTCCAATTGTTTTTTTACCAATTTTTATAGACTAGTGAGTCCTTATCTCAGTAACTGGGGTCCTTGAGTTTATCAAATATTATATTATTATGGCCTTTTGCTTCTGGATCTTATGTATTTAATCTGTTCTTCCTATCAACTTTTCTATTTTTAATTGGTATCAGTTTGAATAATTACTGCTTCATAGTTTAATTTGCAATCTGGTGCTGATAAGCCTTCTTTTCTCTATTTCTCATTGTTTTCCTTAATATTCTTGACATTTTATTCTTCCAGATTAATTTCATTTTTATTTTCTAGTCCTATAGAATAATGTTTTAGTACTTTTATTAACACGGTTCTAAGTAAGCAAATTGATTTAGATAGTATTGCAATTTTTACCATATCAACACAGTTCAACAGTCCAACAATGAGCAATTAATTGCTCATTTAAAAAAAAAGTATTTTGTAGTCATATTTCACATAATTCCTTATGTGCCTTAGTAGGTATTTTCCTAGATATTTTATGCATTTTATAGTTAAGTTTTATGCCTTCCTGTTGAGGTTTCATGGTAATATACAGAAATGTTGATGACTTATGTGGGTTTATATTCTGCTACTGGGATGAAGTTACAGTTTATATTAATTCTTTGTTGAATCTCTAGAATTTAAGTAAACCATCATTTTGTTTGAAAAAAGTGATAATTTAGTTTCTTCATTTACTCTAGTTATTTGCACAATTACTTTTTCTTGTCTCATTGCTAGTCAGCATTTTTATCATTATATCAAATGACAGTGGTGAAAATAAACATTTATATTTTATCTTTGATCTTACTAGCAGTCCTTCTAGTGTTTCTCTGTTTAAGCTTGTTCTTGGTTTTAGATAGATAAGTACTTTCTTGAGGCAGTTAGTGTATGGAGAGAACACCAGGCTTAGAGAGTGTCAGGCCTGGAGATAGGAAGACCTGAGTTCAAATATATCATCAGACACGTATTAGCTGTGTGACCGTGAGCAAGTCATTTAACTTCTATCTGAAACAGTTTCCCCATCTGTAGAATGAGGCTAATAGTTATTATCTCATAGGGTTGTGAGGATCAGATGAGATAATATTTGTAAAACACAACATAGTGCTTGGTACATAGTAAGTGCTATATAAATGTTAGTTATTATTACACTATTTGCTATATCATAGAAAAGATAATTTATTCCTGTGCTTAATTTAAAAAACAGAAATGAGTATTGCTTTTTGTCAAAAACATTTTATTAGTGATATCATCCTGTGATTTTATTCTTTTAGTTATTAACATAGTCTATTGTGTTTATAGTTTTTCTGAAATTGAGCCAATCCTACATACCTGGCATAAATTCAGATTTGTCATAATATATAATTTAAAAATTTGTTGTTGCTGCCGCTTTGCCAAAATTTATTCAATATTTTTGTATTGATATTCATTAAATACAAATTTAATAAATTTCTTTCTCTATTTTATCTCCCCATGGTTTGCAGCTCAGGATGACATTTGTTTCATGGAAGGAATTTAATAAAATACCTTCTTTATTTTTACAAGTGATATGATATTGGAATTAATGTTTCTATGATCATTTGCTAATATTTACTTTTTAATACATTGTTTCTGGATTTTTTTCCTTTGAGGGTTTATTTATAGCTTAATTAGGGTTATTTAAATCCTCTTAGATTGGCTATTTAAAATGTTTATTTAACATTCTTTATATGACTACTTCACATTTTTTGTAAATATTCATCCCTTCCTTTTAAATGAACAGTTTTGTTGGTATATAATTGGGCAAAATAACTTATAATGAAATACTTTATTTTATCTTTATTTGTTGTGAGATTTCCTTTTTTTAATTAAAGCTTTTTGTTTACAGAACATATGAGTGATTTTTCTACATTGACCTTTGCAAAAAAATTTTTTTGTTCCAAATTTTTCCCCTTCTTCCCCCCACCTCCACCCCTAGATGACAGGTAGTCTAATACACGTTAAATATGTTAAATTATATGACAAATCCAATATATGTATACATATCTATACAGTTATCTCACTGCACAAGAAAAATCAGATCTAGAAAGAGAAAAAAACAACCTAAGAAGGAAAACAAAATGTAAGCAAATATTCACAGAAAACATTAAAATGTTGTGGTCCACACTCAGTTCCCACAGGCATCTCTCTGGATGTATATGACTATCTTCATTGCTGAACGATAGGAACTAGTTTGAATCACCTCATTGTTGAAGAGAACCATGTCCATCAGAATTGATCATTGTATAGTCTTGTTGCTGTGTATAATGATCTCCTGGTTCTGCTCATTTTACTTAGCATCAGTTCATGTAGGTCTCTCCAGGCCTCTCTAAAATCATCCTGCTCATCTTAGTGAGGTCTCCTTTTTCAGATTTGGTTTTGTTTTCTTATCATCATATTAGCTAATAACTTTAAAAACATTTAATTTATTTAAATGGTTCTTAGTTTTATCAGTTCACTTTCGTTTTAAATATTATTTATCTTTGCTTTGATTTTTTAGGATTTCTATTTTTGTGTTGAATTTAAGGGGATTGATTTGATGATTTTCAAATTGTCTTTTTATTGAACACCCAATTCACTGATCTATTCTTTCATTATTTTGATGATAAAAGTGTTTAGAGATATAAATTTTCCTCTAAGGGTTACTTTGGTATCTCCAAACCTTAGCATGTTGTCTTATTAATGTCATTTTCTTTGATGAAATTATCTATTGTTATTGTACCTTGTTCTTTAATGTACCTATTCTTCAGAATCACATTATTTATTCACTTTTTAAGTTTGAATTCTTTTTCTGAAATACCCTTATTATAATTTTTATTGCATTATGATCAATAAATTATTGCAATTTTCTCTATTTATTTTTGAGAGTTTTATGTTCTAACCCATGGGGAATTTTTGTAAAGATGCCAAGCATAGCTGAGAACTGTATATATTGTTTTCTATTATCATTCTATAATTAACAGAGTTATTATATTTAACTTCTCTGAAATTCTATTCAGATCATTAGCACTTTTCTTGTTTACTTCTTGTTAGATTTGTCTAGTTTTGAAAGGGACACTTTGATATCCTCAAAGATTTTTATAATTCTGCTTTTAATTGCTCCCTGTAATTTGGTTAAAACTCTCTATCTCTCTGTCCCTGTCTCTGTCTCTCCCCCTCTCTGCTTCTCTCTCTCTCCCTTTCTCCCGCCCGCCCGGCCCCGGGGGGGGGGCGCCGGGGGGTGGGGGGGGTGGGCGGGGTGGGTGTTTGGGGCTGTTTCTCTCTTTGTCTCTCTCTATTTCTCTGTTTCTATCTCTCTTTCATCTCTGTCTATTTCTGTCTCTGAATCTCTCTTTCTCTTTATTTCTGTCTCTTCTTATTTATTTTGTTTTTAAAAATTAAATTCCAACTGCATTTGGAGCCCCCAAATTCCTTTCTTTCATCCCCTTACCTACCTCTGTCATAATGTTTACTCATTATAGGATCTACAAGGAAGAATCTAAGGACCACAAAACTGGATTTGAATTGAGGCACACCTTCCTCCTGGTTATGGTGGGATTTCTGGAGTGGCAGCTGCCATATGGAGTACTGACCTCTGAACACTTCAGGATGCTTTCCCAGAAACAGCACCCCACTACAACTACCCACTTAGCCTGCTTATGCCTTCTTTAGGGGTTGAGGTAGAGTTCAAAAAAGGAGCAAGATCACATTTGGGCCATCCAAATTTTCAATTTCTCCATACATCCATTCCAATTATCCAGCCCTTCTCCTCTTCCTTCTTCCTCCTTTGTCATTTAACTAAAGATTCTAAAGCCTGGCCTGGACTCAGGGAGGAGAATTGAGACAGACCTGAGGACAGAAAGAGAAGAAACTTTGCTAGTATCCTATCTTCAATTCTCTCCTT
>JAJPUD010001394.1:34668-96054 GCA_023553655.1 Myrmecobius fasciatus | reverse complement strand
TATCATTATCATTTCCTGTCATTTTAGCCAATCTGACAGGTGTGTAGTGGTATCTCAGAGTTGTCTTAATTTGCATTTCTCTGATCAATAGTGACTTGGAGCACCTTTTCATGTGACCTATCCCAAAAGTCTTAGAGCGAATTTAGGCTATTTTCAACTTTAGTAGCCTAAACTTGCTCTTAGACTTTTTGAGACACCTTGTATAAACTTCTCTTTAGCATTTTAACAAGCTTTTAACAAACTGACCCCTTCCCACCTTTCCAGTCTTCTTTTTAAAAATTGTATTTTATTTTAATATAATTAATATAGAATAAATAAAAATAATATAAAATATTAAAAAAGACTTAGATGCTCTGCTTTTGTTGCATATATATTAAATACTGCTCATATTTTATTATATAAAAAACTTTAAGTATAATATAATTATACCATTTATTTGTTTTAACCATGTCTGTTTTTATTATTGTTAATCTGAGATGATGCTTAATAATCTCACTTTTTTAAACTACCCGAAATAGTTGCACCTTCCTCTTATTTTAACTGTATGGATTTTTCTGTTGCAAGAGTTTCTTATAACCAGCATATTTTGGATTCTGTTTTATAATTCATTCTGTTTTATAGATGATTTCATCCCATTTATACCCATAGCTGATTATTGCATTTTTTTCTCCATCCTATCTTTTCTATTTTCCCCTTTTTTTCTTCCAATCTTTATAAAAAAGGTGGTAGAGAAAAGACAAAATCTGAACATTAACATGAAATAGTTAATAAATGCTTGTCATTAAGTCATTCAGATCATAGAGGGCCTTGAAGGTCAAGGCAAGGAACTTCAACTTAATCCTGTAAATCATAGAGAATCACTGACAAGTGGTGAGAACCCTTCTTGGACAGGATCAAACCAATAGATCCACTTTAATTGTTCTGGCCTATGATGATCTTGATCAGATGTCACAAATCTTGTGAAATCAGTGCAAACTTGTCTACTTACTATTTCAGAGTTCTCTTTTTAAATTTTCAGGCTCTGTTCCCTTCAGTACTTCCTGGAGATTAGGGTTGAGATTAGGGGAAGGAGAAGGGCTTGAAGTTGGAAATAACAAGGTTACCTCACTTACCTTTGGCTAGTAGGCCATCCCTGTGTGTGAAAGCCAAGCAGAGAGCAAGGTGAAATGGTCTTGGACACTCATTAAAGTCTCATTCTTTTGGGTCTCAAAGGCTTTTCTGTCTTCTAGAGTCATTTGGGAGAATAAAAAAATTAGTTTAGGGACCAGACAGGGCCCATGTGGTAGATGTGATTTTTTTTTTGCTTATAGCTAAAGTGATTAGGATTATGTCTCACTTCCAATGAGGTTGCCCTAAAGCATGGAGAAGAGATAGCACCAGGAGTCCTTGACAGGCTTCTGCTGAACCCAGAGTCCTAAGTTACAGGTGAAAATGCCTTTCCCCAAAGCACTCTGCCCTTCAACCTTGCTAGGCTATCTATCTTTCTTGAGCTACATTTTCTTTCTATGTCTGAAATGTACACTTTATTGTCCCTCCAGTTAAAAAACAAAACAAAACAAAACAAAAACAAACAAAAAAAACATTTATAACATTGTTAAGTGGGATGATGGATAAAATCCTAGGCTTGGAGTTAGGAATATCTGACTCCAAATTTGGGCTCAGACATTTACTTGCTGTATGATCCAGAGCAAGTCACTTAATCTCTGTTCCCCTGAATTTCCTCATGTAAAATGGGGAAAATAATAGCACCCTACCTTTGTTGTGAGGATCAATGAAAAAATTGTAAAACAAAACAAAAAATTAAATGTTTTGATGAAAAGAAGACATTGTATATTTTTTTCTTTTTTTATTAAAGCTTTTTATTTGCATAACATATGTATGGGTAGTTCCTCAGCATTGATCTTTACAAAGCTTTCCGTTACAAATTTTACCCCCAGTCCCCACCCCTCTCCTAGATGGCAGGAAGTCCATTACATGTTAATAATGATAAAATACTTGACAAGTTGTTGTGCAAGAAAAATCCTATCTACAAGAAAAAAAATCAGAGAAAGGAAACGCACTGCAAGCAAACATCAATAAAGAGCATGAAAATGTTAAGACGTATATTTACATAGAAATATGCTTACATATAAGCTCAGGACATAGTATATGATAGGTACTATATAAATACTTATTTGCTCCTCTCTTGAGAACAGTAAGTGTTTTGCTTTTATTTTTGTAACCCAGAACCTCTCACTGTGCCCTGTATACAAAAGGTGATTAATAATGTACTTTGAATGGAAATGAATTGATTTAATTGCTGTTGACATCCTCCCATTCCTTCAAGATCCAGTATAAAGGCTACATCCTTTAGGAAGCTATATTAGCCTTTCAGATTCTCTGATCCTTTCAGCTAGAAATCATCTTTCTTTCCTAGGACCTAACATAGCATTTTGTTTGTGCATTTTCTATATTTTTCATATAATATTTTGTAACCTATTCAGTTATTTTATTATACATATATAATATAACCTGTTATACTTTGAAATTTGTGAAGGCAAGTATGCATATTATTTAATTTTAGCTTCCCATTTCCTGTCATGATGAATTGCATGTGGAGGATAAAGTTGGGAATGGGATTTCACAAATGCCAACCGAGTTGAGTTGTGTTGAATAGAAGTCTCCTGGCTCTTGAAGTTTTCTCTGTTCCTGCACTTATAAAGCAAAGCATTCAGATAGCATCTTTGAACATTACCTTCATTAGAGGTACCATGACCTTCTGTGAATGTTGATACCACTGGGTCTGGGGTACAGCTGACATTTCATTCAGAGAACTAAAAATGATGCCTTTGAGCAGAGCAGCATTAATGTCAAAGTAGGCATCTAACATGAAAGGCATTGTTGACCCTTTCCTGATAACAGGGTCTTAAGGACATTGATTAATTAAAGTTAATGCTATTAATAATAGCAATCCTTCACATGTAGATGGGACCCATGGGATCTCTATCATACCCTTATGAAGTAGCATCATATGTTTAAAGGGACTAAAGATCACTTGGCCCAGTCTTATTTACAGATGAGGATATTGAGGACCAGAGAAATTAAATGATTTGATAAAAAGACATTGAATATTTACATATGAATTTATATAGATATATGCTTACATATAAATATACATACATTTATATGAAGAGAAAATATACAGATTAGCAATTTCTTCAAGTAAGAATGCTGACTATTGGTTGTTTGCATGAAGTCTCCCTCATTGGATTTTTTTTTTGTATTCTCAGCACTTAGCACAGTGCCTAGTACATAGTAAAGAAGAAATGAATCAATGTTATCCAGAGAGTAAGAGGCAGAAAAATTTTTTTAACCCAAGTTATATGAATCACATATTTTAAAAGTATATTTTAGAGGTGCAAAGCAAAGTGTCATCCAAGTTCAGATCCTCCACTCAGCTGCCAAGGTAATTTTTTTAAAGGTTAGGTCTGGCTACATCACATTCCTGCTCAGTGACATCCAGTGGCTCCCTATTGCTATAGGATCAAATAAAAAGTCATTTGTTTGGAATTTAAAACTCTCTATAATCCGATCCTTTCCTAGGTTTCTAGCCTTCCTACAACTTAACTTCTTTTTATGCATTCTTATTATTCAGTCATTTGTCAATTGTGTCCAACTCTTTGTGATCCCATTTGGGATTTTCTTGGCAGAGATGCTGGAGTGGTTTGCCACTTCTTTCTCCAGCTCATTTTACAAATGAGGAAATGGAAGCAAACAGGGTTAAGTGACTTCCCTTGAGTCACACAGCTAGAAAGTATCTGAGGCCAGATTTGAATTCATGAAGATGAATCTTCTGGATTTTAGCTTGGTACTCTATTCACTGTGCCACCTAACTGCCCTTGTACTGTATAATATAGCTATACTAGCATACTTGCAGTTCATCAAATACATCCTCCACTTCTCAACTTTCTGCCTTTGTACTGGTGGTCACCCATGACTGGAAAGATTTCCCTTTTCATCTCCACCATTTAGAATCCTTGGCTTTCTGTAAGACTCAAGTAAAAAACTAATTTCTTTTTTTAAATTACTTGTTTTCAACATTTACTTTTATAATATTTTGATTTCCATTTTTCTCCCTCCCTTTTCTCCTTTCCCCTTCCCCCTTCCCCAAAACAGCAATTAATCTCATGTAGGTTATACATGTTTGGTCATATTAAATATATTTCCACATTAATTATGATATGAAAGAAGAATGAGTACAAAAAGGAAAAACTCCCAAGAAAGGGAAAAAAAAACAGGCAAAAAGTAAAAATAGTATGCTTCAATCTGCGTTTCTTTCTGCATGTGGATGACATTTTCTAGAATCCGAAATTATCTTGGATCATTGCATTGCTGAGAAGAGCTAAGTCTATCACAGTTAATTATCATACACATTGCTGTTAATTGTGTACAATGTTCTCCTGGTTCTGCTCAATTCACTTTGTATCAGTTTATACAAGTTTTCCCAAATTTTTCTGAAAGAATCATCTTGATCTGGGGGTTAATGAGCTAGGTGGTGCAGTAGATAGAGTACCAGCCCTGAAGTCAGGAGGACCTGAGTTCAAACCTGGCCTCAGACACTTAACACTTCCTACCTGTGTGACCCTGGGCAAGTCACTTAACTCCAATTGCCTCAGAAAAAAAAAGAATCACCTTGATCCTTTCTTATAGCACAATAGTATTCTATTACATTAATACATCATATGTTTAAACATTTTCCAGTTGATGGGCATATACCTCAATTTCCAATTCTTTTCCACCACAAAAAGAGGGCTCTAAAGTTTTTAGTATATGTGGATCCTTTTCTATTTTTTAATGATCTCTCTGGGTTACAGATTTGGAAGTGGTATTGATGGATCAAAGGCAAACACTACTTTCTGCAGAAGGCCTTTCCTAGTCTCCTCATTGCTGTGCTTT
This sequence comes from Myrmecobius fasciatus, assembly GCA_023553655.1. NCBI lineage: Eukaryota > Metazoa > Chordata > Mammalia > Dasyuromorphia > Myrmecobiidae > Myrmecobius > Myrmecobius fasciatus. The sequence continues at coordinate 91,119 of JAJPUD010001394.1, read as the reverse complement.
TCCCTTTTGACATTATCTCCATCAATTCTATATGTATATATGTATGTATATATGTGTTTGTGTGTGTACCCAATTATTTGCATGTCATTTTCTCCATTAGAATGTGAGTTTTGTAAGTATGTAATTGGCACAGAGCATAATGCTTGGTAGTTATCCCTTCCACATCATGGGGATTGGGGAGGGCAGCATCTCCACAATCTAGAAAATCCTAGTAAACTTTTTTGGCTCTCTCTTTGTATCAGAAAAGAAGTTTGAATTATTATCATATTAAAAGATAAAATATATTGATGTTATACAATTTTATACACATATTGTATGCATTTATGAGTTTCTAAACATTTTTCTATGTTATCTATTGGCCTTCAAGTGTCATCTCTGGCTTCCACAAAACTTCTCCAAAATTCCCATATAATTTTTTTATGTTAACCATGATATATGTATGTATCAAAATTGTGATGGGGAAAGTCAGGATTTGGAAGAGATAACTGTACATAAAAAATACTTATTGATTGATAACTCCTGGTTGAGAATGGGAAGAGTCTCCAAAAAAGGAGAGGGTATCTGAGGTGATTTTAAAAGATGGGAATGGAATTCAACTAATAAAGAGGGGGAGCTTGCTTGAAGATTGTGAGCAATTGCATATTCAGGCAGGAAAGTGTGAAACTTGTTTGGGAAATGGAAAGTAGGTCATTATTCCCATTTTTCTTCCTGGAACTTCCAGTAAGGAGGAGAATGTGGAATGTCCTTTTCACTTTGGTCCCATCCAGGGGTAGATAAGGAGCAGATTCAGCTAAGAACTTTATCTGAAATCCCTCCATGGAGATAAGGTCTTAGTGGCATTTGTTGCCCACTCTATCTTGAGTGGTTGAATTCATCAATGGCATCTCCCTAGCAGCATGGCTGAAAAAAAAAACCTATCCTGTATGCTGTACTGTGGTGTCATGGACAAATGATGTCAGCTCTTTGATTCTCAATTTCCTCATTTGCAAACTGGAGAGAATTATATTATTCCTCCTTCACTTTATAGCATGGTTGGGAAGAACAGATGGTAAATTTCATAAAGTATTATAGTAATGTATTATTAGTAATAACACTTATTCCTAAGAAAATAATGGTTGGGGTGGAAAGAATGCTACATATGGAGTAAAGATAGGATCAAATCTCCATTCTTATTTCTATGTTGGGTGATCTTGGGCAAGTTATGAGAAGCTTAGACTATTTCTCAAAGTCTTTTCTAGTGTTAAATCCTTTGACATAGTATTTTATCCAAAGTGTATATATGACAGTAGACTTGGAATCAGGATGAAAACTTGAGTTTCAATCCTGCCTTAGGTATTTACTAATTATTTGATCCTTGATATGTTGCTTGACCACTTTAAGTTTGATTTATTCAGTCTGTAGAATACTGATAATAACAATATCTATTTTACAGGGTTGTTGTGAAGATAAAATGAGATAATATCTATACTGTGATTTACAAAATTTTAAAGAGCTATATAAATATTAGTTAGGGCAGCTAGGTGGGAGCACAAAGTACTGAGTCTAGAGAGGATGACTCATCTATCTGCCTGAGTTCAAATCCATCCTCTGATACTTACTAGCTATGTGATTCTGGACAAATGAATTAGCATTGTTTGCCTCAGTTTCCCCATCTGTAAAATGAGCTGGAGAGGGAAATGGCCAAGCACTCTAGTATCTTTGCCAAGAAAACTTTAAATGGGGTTACAAAGAGTCAGACATAAAAATGACTAAGCAACATCAAATAAATGTTAGTTATTATTCTTATTAATGTAGTGGACATTTATTAGGGGCCTAATGTGTATGTAAAGCATTATTCTAGGAGCCAAGGAAAATACAAAGTTTAGGTAAAAAATACTACCATGATCACGGCCCTTCTAGAGCTTCCAATTTAGAACACAAAACCCCCAGATTTATGGATATGTAATTTAAAGTAAAACAGAGTATATAATATACAATAATATAGCATATCTATATCAGAGGTTATATGCTATGGGGCCCAAAACTAATGAGCATTATGATCACCAGCAGAAGGAAAGCAAGAAAGGAGCTAATGTTTGATTTAGGTTTTGAAAGACATGTAGGAATTCAATAGATGAAGAGGACAAGGTAGGAAAATCCAAAAGGCATTGGGACTAGCGTGAGCAGAAGGATAAGAGTAGTAAAGGGGCAGAAAAATAAAACAGGGTGGTCATAGTGTAAAGTTAATAAAAAAGAATAATAGGAGATAAAATTGGAAAGACAAAATGTTTCCCTTATTTTATAGATGGATAAATTGAGACCAAGATGATGGAACTTGTCCAAACATGTCTTCGGTCCTTTTCACACAATAAGATAGAAACTAGCTTCTTAAAGTATGGTTTGTTACACCATAGGAAGTCTCATAATTGAATGTGTCACAAAATTGAGATTTATTATCAGTAAATATTTGATTTGTATGCCTATTTTATAAATCTATATATTCTGGGTTATATGAAAATTTCTCAGGTGAAAAGGAGTCACAAGTAGAAAAAGTTTAAGAAGCCCTGATAGAGGAGTGGATTCCCAGACCTCTTGGTCCTTACCCTCATGTTCTTTGTACATCCTTATGCTGGCTAATCTTGACTGGAACCAATCATTTGGACAAGACCCAAACTTATATATGAAAAAGATTTGTTTCAGGTAAAATGAACATTCACTGAGTAGTTGAAATCAATGAAGCAGACAAACATGGAACCACTGACTTCTCATGTATTTGATATTGACATTTCACTGCCAAACTCATTTTATGAGTTTATGACCCATTTTATCATGAATCTTGCAAAAGATAGTCTGGTCTAACCATTTTACATTACATTGAATACAATGGGAAACTAGCTTGAATTTCTCATTCTCTCTGATCCAAATGCAAGAAGAGACCACAAAATTTAATTCCATTAATGTGAAGCCAGTTACGTCCTTCCATCTTTGCAGTCTTTGTTAACTCACTAAATGCTTGGAGGAGGAGGCTTGAATTGAATTAACTTTTGAAATTCCTTTCAGTTCTGGAATTCTAGTTTATAAAGAGAATATTAGAAGGATTTCCAGTGATAAGTGAAGTGAAAGGCTAGTTGGTAGTCAGATGAAGAAGAAGACAAGGAGAATCTTGAGTATTCTTTTTCCTACTCTCAACTATATTAATGACTTCATGGGGCTCTACCTAAAGTAGGAGGAAGTATGAAAAACTAAACTACAGACCAGGATCTGCTGTCAAAGCAGATGCCCAAAGAGAGTGAACAGTGCTAAGGAGAAAAGAAGCATTTATTAAGTGGTTATTATGTGCCAGGTATTGTGCTAAGCATTTTTAGATATTATCTCAATTGATCCTCAGTGATTAGGGACCTTTAGGGAGAATTTAGGACCTTCTAGACTCCAATTTCTTAAACTGTGGATCATGACCTCATATGGGGTCTCATAACTGAATGTGAACTTCATGAAATTATGATTTATTATCCTCCTACCTATAGGCCATTGCTCTATCCACTGTACTATCTAGCTGTCCCATGATTTATTATTAGTAAATGTATAATTTGTATACCTATTTTATATACCTGATGAAGTCGAGGTAGCAATACCTAGTTCAAAATAAAGATGTAACAAATTCGAAATTGCCATTCTCTTTGCCAAAGGGGAGGTTTATTTAGGAGCAGAGTTTACATTCAAAAATAAGGGGTAAAATAGGCATCAGGAATGGCAAATATGAAATAGAATTAGGAGAACTTTCAGTTAGCGAGGGAAAAAGAAAGTTCCCCTGGGGAACTCATAGTTAACCAGGAGAAAAGAAGTATTCCATGAGGTGGGAGAAAGTCATTGACTGGCAGGTTAGACTAACCAGAGTTAGGAGAAAGGTATCATTAAAGAGAAGGTACTATGAGGGAGAGAAAGAGAGTGCCTCATAGTGGACTTAATCCTGAAGAGAACTTAGCAAAGATCTTCATCATAAGTGGATCTTGTAGCCTTGGGGGTTTCTCAGTTACAAAGGTGGGACTCAAGAGAGAGGGTCAGAGAGCTAAATGGTTTGTGCCTTACAAACCATGTCCCAGACTATGCCAGTCGAGATAGTCTGGGAAAGCTAAGATACTTAGTATGCAATTATGTTTGATAGAGTTTGCAACTGTTTTAACTTATGGTATAAGACAGTCTGGAAAAGCTAAGTTCCAGTAAAGTTGTCTCAAAGGTTGTGAATGTCTTTAAAGATGCTAACTATATTGGAGAGAGGATGGATGAATTAACAATAGACTCTGACTTCACATTATTCTATATGAACAGAATTTGGCAATTCTTACCATACCTATATATTCAGGATCATGAATAAAAAAAGTTTAAGAAGCCCTGGTCTAGACCAACCTCCCAACTAAAGCAGGAATCCTGTATATATCTTACAAATGGCCATAATAATAACAGTTGATATTTATTTGTGATTTAAGCATTTTATATATTGGATTTAAAGCATTTATGCTTATCTCATTTAGTTCTACGACCAGTCAGATCAAAGTTGGGCTTTCATGTAATGTTTTTTCATAGATTTAAAAAAATATAACCTCTGTTTGAACACCTCTAGTGATGAGAAACTCACTCACTACTTTGGGAGGTAACTCATTTCATGGTTGGACAGCTTTTATTTTTAGAAAGTTCTTATTTAATATTGAACCCAAAGAAAGGCTGCCTTTTTCTAATTTCCATCCATCAATCCTAGCTCTGCATTCTGAGGACAAGCAGAGCAAGTCCAATCCCTCTTCTATATTACAGCCTTTTAGATATTTAAAAGCACATCTCTTCTAAATCTTCCCAGTGAAGCACTGTGGCATATAATTCAGGGTTTTTTTTCATTTCTTTTTTTTGTGTATTGTGGACCTTCTTGGGATTTCTGGAAAAGCTTCTCAGAATAATTTTTAAATGCATGCAATACATAGGATTACAAAGGCAACCAATTTTATTGAAATTAATTATCAAATTATATATTAAACAGTAATTTCATGGACCTCAGGTTAAAAACTTGGGTGTGAATTTTGTCTATGTCACTTACTAATTGTGATTCTGAGCATGTACTAAACACCTCTGAATCTCACTTTCTTATTTTGTTAAATTGAGATATTAGCTGTTTGTATACTTTATAGAAGTTTTTGTAATGGGTCAAAAAGCTGTGCAGTAAAAAAAAAGTGCTCAATCTGGAGTCAGAATCAGTGTGTTCAAGTGTCAGCTCTGAGAGTTACTACTTGTGCAACCTCAGGTAAATCACTTCATTTCTGGGGCCTCATTTTCCTCATCTGTAAAATAAATGGGTGGGGCTAGGTGACATCTTTTTTTATAATAGCTTTTTATTTTTCAAAATACATGCAAAGATAATTTTCAAAATTCACCCTTGCAAAATCTTGTGTTCCATATTTTTCTCCCTTCCTCTGCCTTCCCCCAGACTGCAAATAATCCAATATAAGTTAAATATGTACAATTCTTCTAAATATATGCCCACATTTATCATGCTACACAAGAAAGATCAGATCAAAAAGGAAAAAAAATGAGAGGAAAAAACAAGCAAGCAAACAACAACAACAAAAATTCTATGTTGTGATTTATATTCAGTCCTATAGTCCTCTCTTTGGATGTAGATGGCTCTCTCCAACACAAGTCTATTAGAACTGGCCTAAATCACCTCATTGTTGAAAAGAGCCAAGTCTATCACAGTTGAATATCACATAATCTTGTTGCTGCTATGTACAATGTTCTCTTGAGTTCTACTCACTTCACTTAGCATCAGTTCATGTAAGTCTCTCCAGGCCATGGCATCTTTTCTAAATATATATGTATATGTGTACATACACACACACACAACACTTCCTAGTTGTGTGACTCTGGGCAAATCACTTTACCCCAATTGCCTCAGCAAAATACATACATATATATATTTAGTTCCATTGAAAAGGCAAGAAATAGGATAGCTATTATACATTTAAAATCATGCAAATACTACTTCTGCATTAGCCATGTTGTATGAAAAAACAAAAGAGCATGAAAACAAAACATTAAAAAAATATGCTTTAATCTGTATTCTGAAACCATCAAGTTTCTATCAGGAGGTGGATAGCATTTTTTATTATGAGTCCTTTGGAGTTGTGTTAGGACCACTCTTGATCAGAATAGTTAAATCTTCCACAGTTCATCATCAATGCAACATTTCCCATTCTCCCAGCTGCTAGGGCCTCTCCTTTTGAGATCACTTTCCACCCATTATGCATATATCTTACCTAGTTATAAGCATGTTTTACTATCATTCCCCATCCCTGTTAGAATGTATGCTCCTTGAGGGCAAAAGCTAGTTTTTTACCTTTCTTTGTATCCCTAAAACTTAGTTTATACACTACTATATAGTATACACTGAACAAATGCTTATTGATTGTTAACTGACTAGCTGACCAGGAGATAAATACAACTGAATCATCTAGGCATCATTGAAACATTGTGGGACACATATGGTACTTAACTAGAATGAAGCAAGATTAGTACATAACTTAATAAAAAAGGAATGGATCAGATTGAAAAGGTGGTATGAGAATATTCTCCATTAATAACTTCTCTCCTTCCATCTCTAAGATTTGTATGGTCTATTCCCTGCATCTGCAATGCACTCCCTCCCTTCTTACTTGTTTCTTACTAAACCTAAATTCTTTTAAGACTCATTTCAAGTTCTACCTTCTACACATGGCTTTTCCTGGCTAGTGCTCCATCCCTTTTTGAAATTGCTTTTATATTTATTTACCTATGTAGACATTGTTTTCCTCCAGTAGAATGTAAGTTCCTTGAAATCAAGAACCATCTCATTTTTTTGTTCCTCTATTCCCAGCACCTAGCATGTGGTAAATACTTGTTGAATAAATAAATAAATGAATGGTCAGTGAGTAGATGCAATTAGCTAGTGTTGGGGCTCCTAGAGTGAGGCTTATCACATTACTGAATAGATGATTTAGTGGCAAATTCTCAGTTTCAGCTTCCTCATAGTTCTAGTACTAGGGAGGAACCTCTGGTTCAGGGTCTACATGAGGGTTATGGCTAGATTCACAACACAGTTATCCTAGAAAATAGAGATGGCAGAACTGGAAGAAGGAAGAAAACTTCTCCAAATCTTATACATTGGCTGAATTGTGCAATTAACCAGGAAAGGGAATGTAAAAGAATTAAGAGAAAGGGGGAAATGTCAAGGGCTAAGATTCTATAGAAAAAGTTGGCTAAAGAGTGGGATTCTGATGATACAAATTTTCCAATGAGACAAAAAAGGTCTAAATGCCTAAAGAGATTGACATAAAATAATAGTTAATATTTATATAGCTTATTATGTGCTAAGGACTATGCCATACTCTGTACTTATTGTCTCCACAACAACTCTAGGAAAAGGGTACATTGTACAGAAGAAGAAAATGAGGCAAAAAATAATTGTGATTCACCCAAAATCAAATAGCTAGCAAGTATCTGAGACTAGGGTTTGAACTCAATGTTCTATTTCCTGTACCACCTAACTGCTTCCAACATGACTACAGACAGTTCTCATTTTTATGTAAGGAGATAATTTCATAGACTTCTGTGTAAAGCAATTTTTATGTAATGCAAATGTGTCCCTACCCAGTCACTTCACTTAGCCTATATAACAAAGGCATATACAAAATAATATCTTTATATGAGTCATAAATTATACTAAAATGCAGACATATTAAATATTGTGCCCTGATAATAAATAGAATTATGAAAAGTAAAAGTAAAGTAAAATGTATTTGCAGTACTGTACAGTAAAGTTAATGTAAGTATGCAGTATGTTACTCCTTCCCTACTCATTTCACCTAGCTTTTATCATTGGTGGTTTGTTGTGGGATTTTTTTTTACTTCAAGAAATATTTGATAGTTGTTCTCTTCCCCTTTCCCCTCATATATCTGATGATAGCAAGCACTTTTATATTTAGCTAGTCTTTAACTTTTAAAAATCTTGAAGTATTTGGAGCCATTTTTTCTTTCAGAATTTTTTATATAAAGTCAAGTTTACATAATGTAAATCTATATAAAGTGGGAACTGTCTGCATATAGAAAATGTCTCAACTTAGATTTTTAAGGACTTAAAAAGAAGATAAAATTGAGGGTGAGTAACTTAGGACCACAATTCATGGTAGATGGGGTCATAATCTCTGATGATGAATTGATGGCAGTGAGCTATTCTACTTTGCTTCTTTTTTCTGTAATAGTAATGACCGTAGACATAGAAGTATTGAACAACAGTGGTTAATAGAAAATTTAAGCAAAAGAAGAAACTAGTTAGAGATCTAAGCTGTCCTTTATAGGTCCAAGTCATCAAGTTCAGAAAAGTAGCTTATTTTAGGTAACTGAAAAAGCTTACAGATATCTCTTCTGAGATTACTAATGGTAATCTCTGATTTTTGAAAGGGAGAAGTTGTGTTTTTAAAATTCTAGGCTTGTGAGTCCAACACCATTTTCTGTCAAATCCTAGAGTATGTTATGAAAAAGATGGCCTCTCTTTAGCAAGAAAAGTGGTATAAACTAAGGGTCAACATGAGTTCATTAAACCAAGGAAAGGCAGTAAGGCATAACAAATAATTAGTCCTGAAGTCAGAGAATAGGGGTTCCTATCTTGTCTCTGTTTTTTTATTTCATCATGAGTATGGATAAATTATTTAATCTTTTTGGTATCAGTTTGTCCATCTGTTAATTTCTGAAGTCCCTCCTAGTTCTTAATTCTATAATATGAAATCAAACTAGCCTTATCTTATTCTCCCCATTTTCCCCTTTTGGGTCAGTGTTGTTAGATTGACAGAATGATCTAAACAGAGTCTGGCTGGATTTTAGCAAAATATTTGCTAACCTATCCTCTGACATTCTTATGCATAAGACAAAGAGATTTTGGTTGTTAGCTGAATTCAAACCCCGCTGAATGTCTAGACCCAAAGAATGTTGATTAATGGATCAGTGTCAGTCTGCAGAGATATTTGTAGTGTAGTGTCATGGCCTTGTTCTTTTCAACATTTTAATAAAGGTTGGATGAAGGCAGAGATGGCGAACTTATCAAATTTGCAGATGACATGAAGCTCAGAGGAATGGCTAATATGTTTGATGACAAAAATTAGGATCCAAATAGATTGTGACAATCTAAAACAATAGAATGAATAGAATGAGATGAAATTTAAAAGGGATAAATGTAAGGTCCTACACTTGGGTTTGAAAATCATCTGTATTATCTGACAATCATTTATTTAGTACTTATTATGGTATAGGCAAGGAACTGTACTGGTTTAAATACAGAGTGAAAACAAAAACCAGAGTCTGCCCTTAGGCAATTTATATTTTGTGAAGGGAATATAACATACAACGAGACAAATATACAAATGACTATTTTTAAGGAGGGAGGAAACACAAAAATTAGAGGAAATGTTTCTTCTAAGCTGAACCATGAAATTAGCTAGAGATTCTAAGATGTGGAGTGAGGAAGGATTTGCATTTCTGGCATTGGGGATAGAGGCAGAAGATGGAATGCAGGTCTGGAGACTGTCAAGTTGGACAGTTTGGCTAGAATATAGAGCATGTGAAGTGGAGTATTATGTAGGAAGCCTTGAAAGGTAGGCTGAAGGCCAACTGTGAAGGGCTTAAGTGAAAAGCTGAGGAGATTGCATTTTATCCTGGAGGCAACAAGGAACCACAAAAGGTTCACTAGCAGGAGAATGACATGGTCAGCCTGGTACTTTAGGAAGATGGCTATGGCAGCTCTGTGGAAAATGGATTAGAGAGGATGAGAACTGGAAGCTAGGAATTGTAATAATTCAGATGGAAGGTGATGAGGGCCTGCACTTCCGGGTAAGCATGGGACTGGATATGTTGTAGAGGTAGACCGAATAATAGTCAGTGATATTGTTGAGAGACAGACAGCGAGACAGAGAGAGATAGAGTCAGAGATGGGGTGGGTGGGACAGAGAGAAAGAGATAGAAGAGAAATAGAGACAGAGAGACAAACAGAAATAAAAACAGAGATGGAGACACAGAGAGAGAGATGCACAGAGAGAGATGGAGAGAAAAATACTGAGGACCCCTTAAAAGTATAGACTAGACATGTCTTGACTAGAGAATTTTTTAAGCAAAAGATTTGGGTGAAATTCAAGTTCAGTATGAGTCAGTAAAATAAGATAACCTCCAAAATAGCTCATGCAATCTTGAGCTACCTTAATAGAAACAGTTTCCAACCTGAGGGAGGTAACAGTCACACTCTGTTCAGAGCTGATTTAGTAATTACATGGGGACTATTGTTCATGTCTGGATACCACATTTTATGTGGAAAATTGGAACAAGTCAACAAGCATTTATTAAGCACCTGGCATGAGCCATGCATTATCAAGAACAGAATGACCAGAACCTAGTGGGAATTTGAAATTGCTCCACAAGGATCAGGGAACTTGGGATGTTTAAACAAGAAAATATTGGGAGGGGGGTAGGTGATAGCTGTTTTTAAGTATTTGAAAGACTTTTGTGTGGGAGGAGGGAAGAAGTAGGAACAATGAATGAAAGTTGCTGAGAGACATAAAAAAGCTCAATATAAAGAAAAATTATTAACAATTAGAGCTATTCAAAATTGGGAAGGGTTGTCTTATGAAGTTAGGAGTTTTCCTCATTACTGAAAGTCTTTAAGCAAGGATTGGATCAAAAAATCTACTGGAATTTCAGAGTAGACTTCTGCTTAGGGCAGCTTGGGCCAAAAGGCCAACTTCCAAGTCTAAGCTTCGGTGATGTATATTTTTCTCTCTTCTTCAAGGTGCCTACAATAGGACTGTCCAACAAGCAGGTTCTACGTAACAGGCACCTAAATGCTATCATTTGAGGGACATTGGAAAACATCTGTGAGTCCCCCAAGAATATTCTTTCACAAGGTATTGACACAAGGTGTTTTCCATCCTGGTTGCTCTCTATTGGACACGTATTAATGTCCTTTTTAAACTCTCACACCCAGAGTTTAAAAATAGCTGCAGGTGGTCTGACCAGAGCAAGGATTTTATTAACTCCTTATTCTTAGAAGTTATGCTTCTTCACTTCCTAACTGTGTGACTGGTCAAGTCACTTAACCCCAACTGCCTCAGCAAAAAAAAAAGAAGTTATCCTTCTTGTAATATACCCAAAGTATCATTCACATTTTTGGGCTGCCATATCCCATTACTGATTCAAATCAAACTTGAAGTACACCACAACCCTATTACTATGTTCAAACAAACTGCTATCTGATAACACCAATTTTTAAAATAGAGGGATAGGGCATGTCTGAGATAAACTTTGCCTGTTGAGTTTTTCTCCTGAAGAATCCAGTCTCTTCTTTACTTCACCCACTAGAAACTAAGTCAGTGGAATATATCAATGTAATAAAACTACATATTTAAGGCACTTCACCTAAATGTACTGTGGTTTTGGGATAAAAGGTCGTCTTTCAAGAAGTCTAAGATTTGCATTTGGGATCTCAAGCCAGTATTCATTATTTCTCCTTGGGAAAGAGCCCACAGAGCAAATCTTTTGTCTTGTTGGTCCCAGAAACATCTGACTCTAAGAGGAATAATTACAAATGGGAGATGCAATGAAAGAAGTAGCTCTTTCCACATAAAGAGACCATTGGAAAAATGGTTTACAACTTGGACTAAGAATGTATAATAATAACCATAAAGATAATTCACATTCAGGTAAAATGTATAGTGACTATCTCATGATAGCCTTGTGAGATAATATATAAGTAATATTGTTTCCACCTTGCAGTCAAGTTCACACAATTAGATAGTGTTAGAACCATAGATAAACTGGGCTATCCATATGCCAGGTCCAGTGCTGTTATACCACACTGTCTTCATGTTTCTGTGATCCAATTAGATATATTCATCAGGTAGTTGGGCATTGCCATTGGAGCTGGGAGAGAAATTGGGACTAGAGATACAGATGAATTGTAATTGAGGAGACAATTGAAGATTGTAGTAGATTAGTTCCTTGAGGGAGGTGATGGACAAGAAAATGTTCCCTGGATAATTGTAGAATTTTTGAAAGAATAAACATACTGGACCTGATTTTGAATGGAGGGATGGAGTATGTCTAAGACATGTTCTGTCTCTTCCACTAATTTATTGTGAACCTAAGGCAAGTGTCCTTAGTGCTCTGGACTTACGTGAGGAAATGGACTAAGTGACTTTTATAGTCCTTTCCAGCAGTGCAAGTGTTTCTATGATTCAGAAATGCCTCTAAGCCCTTCCATAGTTCTCTGGGCTCTGGCACTTGGTATCATGCATTGATTCTTCTGTGAGCAATAGATGACAAGAAGAAGGCATTCAATGAGGGCCTGACAAGTTCCAGGTATGATGTTAGGTTCTGGGGCTACAAAAGCAGGAAAAAAAACAGTTAATGTTCTCAAGGGGCTACTATTTAGGGAGAACAACTTTATACAGAAGTTTATATATATATATATATATATATATATATAATTACATATGGCTACCAATTACAAGGTAATTGGAATGGGAGGATTGCTGCAGTTGGAATGAAGGGGGGGAGAAAAGTCAAGGGAAGAGAGAAAGCAAAAAAGGCTTCCTGTAGCATGTGGTGTCTGGTACATGCTGTGAAGGAAACCAGCAAGGAGACCAGTTTGGTTGTATGCCCAAAGAAAGTACTGTGAACTCAGTCAGGAAAGAGACTTTGGAGCCAGGATTCTTACAAGCCTGACTGTTATTTGGGAAGTTTTGATACCATTACTCTCTGGAGTCAGGTGCTCTGGGATCAAATCCTGACTCTAACTTCATAGTTTTATAGTCATGGGTAATTTCTACCTCTGGGTCTCAGTTTGCCTCTCCTATAAAACAAAGGATATGTCTAGATGATTTTTAGGAGGGCTGTCACTCTAGATAGTGATTTCCTCCATCTCTTTCAATCACATATTCCTTTCTTCTTCCTCAGTGTATGAAGTGATCACTATGACTGGCGATGTCCGGGGTGCAGGAACCAATGCCAATGTCTTCATCACCATTTTTGGGGAGAATGGGTTATCTCCCAAGCTCCATCTCTCCAGCAAGTGAGTATCCTAGAAAAACATTGCAGGGGCCAGGGTCCTTGCCAAACTGCAATAGTGGAGCTGTCTGGATAATGTCTGGGGAAAAGACAGCCTTGTGACCATCATCATGTAAAGTGATCGAAGGCCTTTTCTGGATAAAGTATTATGTGATGGAGCTGTTCTGCTCCTCGTAGGGAATCCTTTCCCTCTACCATACCTTCCTCACTTGGTTTCTCTACACTGTGAGATAAACAGATTCTGGCCTTGTTCCTTTGGAATGTCCAATCACCCTAGCAGCAGATGGGCTGAGACTTGAGTTCTTTTTTAAGGAAGTGGCTTGCTAGCTCAGTTACTAACAGAAACAATTATCAGAGCAGAGGGCATTGATAACACATGTCAGAGGCTATAAACTGCTTTCATATTGGCAAAACAAAACTGTACTAATTTTAAATGATTCTTTTGTATCCATTGAAGCAGGATTCTTTCTTGTGAGTCATTAGACTGGATTCTTATATGTAGTTGAAATGAATTATCTAAAACATTTTACACATTAAAATAACTATCCCTTAATTCAGACCAATCTTTTCTCTAATTTATTTTTGGTTTGAATCACTAGAGTAGGAGTTAGGATATCTCAACTCCATTTTTGGTTTGAAATTAGCTACTTTGGTACTAATTACTTTAGGCCACTTTTCTTCTCTAGCCTCAATTTCTTCTTCTTTAACTCGTGGAATAAAATCCCTGACCATCTATCTACTTCCCAGGGTTGGTGTGAGAAGCAGATGTTGCTTTATGTTTGTGAAAATACTTTGCATAACCAGTAAGTGCTGAAAAAATGTATATAAAAGACAAGGGATCTTTTTAAACCTAGCTGTCAGAACAGCATTGGAAAGCCCATGATCAAGGAGATCACACACACACACACACACACACACACACACACACACACACACACAGAGTTACAAAACAAAGACTGTTAAAACTGGAAGAGATTTTAAAGGTAATATAATCCAGTGGTTTTCAAACTTTTTGGTCTCAGGGTCATTTTATACTCTTAAAAATTATTGAGATACTTCCTGCAAAGAGCTTTTGTTTCTGTGGAATTTCTCTATCAATATTTAGAATATTAGAAATGAAAATGCTTTAGTATTATTATGAAAATAATTTTGATGTCATAGCTACCTAGAGGGTTTCATGGAGAACACATTTTCAAAATCACAGATTCTATAGGTGAAAAAAATCCAAAGGAATTGAGCTCAGAGAAGAAAAATGCCTTGCGCATATTAATAAAGAATTAATAGTAAAATCAGGACTAGGTCCCAAATCCTAATCCAATGTGATTTTCATTATATTTCACTGCAATGAATAATTTTCAAAGAGGGTATTACTTTGGAGTCATTCTATGATCTAGGCTAATGACCTTAACTTCTGTTTTTAGATGGTTTATTCAGTATATGTAAGGTAGCTGGGAATGGGTAAACACAAATGCTGAGATTTCCTCTGAGCAGCACCATCATTCCATAAAAAATGCCAGTCATTTTCTCTAAGCCCTTCTTTGCAAGCCATGGTAGGGCCCAGATTCCTTAAAAGGTGGGGCTGTGGCATGAGACTTGGGGCTATAAATGTAACTTCCTGTTTTGTTGATTCCTGCAGAATAGGGTATCATCTTCATATAAACCTTACACTTCAGAGAGTGACTTGCTCATGGAAGGCTGTCATCCAAATGAAATGGGCATGGTAACAAGATTACATGAAATATCCATCTCCTTTGCCATATGGAATAGCTGTATTATGGGAGAGTTTGAAACTGGGAAGAAGTGGGCAAAGATCATGTCTAGCACCCCATCTCTTTTCTAAGCATCCAAGGTTCTCCAGCTCTTCCCTCCTCCCATTAACCTTTCCTTTCAGAAAAGGCTCTGATAGCCAGTCTTGATTCCCCTAATCATATGAATGTGAATAACTCTAACCCCTCCCCCATAGGAATCTGAAATTTAAGACATCTCTTAATGGAGTATAAAAGGCTTTGCTCTCTGCTAAAGGAATCTGAGCCTTCAGTGAATGAAGTAGAGAGTGCAAATTTTTTTTTATTGTTGAAGTCTTCATGACTGCTTGGAAATAATTCGTGGGGAGTCATTGAGTTCACCTACGTCCAAAACCATCACTGCCACCAGTAACCAAACAGAGACTAGAATGGACAATGGTTCGTTTTTTAATAGTGCAAGCATCAGTGAAGTAGGGTGAACCAAGAGGGTTCAGAATCAAAGGTCCAGTGAGTCTGGATGGTTTGGCAGTAATCCCAGGTAGGCAGTAGATAAAGTCTAAAGGGGCAGACAAAATTGGAGGGACTAGTTGGAAATGGTAGGTTAGGAAAGCAATGGGTCAATCTAAGAAGATAGGTATGAAAGAATGAGGTAAATACTGCAAGGCAGATAGATAATAGATGGAATCTAGATTTAGCTAGGTTAGAGAGGTCTGGAAATTCTAGGAAGATTCACATTACAGGACTACAGGAGTCACACGGATACCTGCTGATCCTAAAGAATAGACTATTCTCTTTCCTCCCTGCTGGATGCAGAAAAGCTTACAGGTATGTGTTTGAACCAGAGGGAGAGTCAGGACCTCCACTTGTGTCTCACTCTGGATTAAGGCAGGTATAAAAAAAAAGTGCTTGGTTTCTTGGGAGGAATTTAAAAATTTCCTACTTAAGCAATTTCCTTCTTTCCTGAAGGTTAATATTTCCAAGCACTTACTGTTTGACTAATCCCATGCTTGGTGCTGTGGGGGCGGGGGAGATACAAAAGTAGAAAGTACATTTTTTACTCTAGGGGAGCTTGCACTTTTGCTGGGGAAAGAAAACATCTACATATGTAACAAATGAAGAATTCTAAAGTAACATATAGACAACTACATAATAGATTGGTATAGAACAATAGTTTCACATAAAAATATGCACATGGCATATTTTTACCAGATTGCTAAACATTTACTACTAAAGGTCTAGATTCTTTAAAACCAATAAACTTAAGACAAATTGGACTTATTTTCCTTATGTCCTATTCCTCCCACCCATAATTCCTTGTCCCTTTCCCACCTGCTGAGTGTCTGAAGTGGTGGGCAGTTCAGTCTGGAGGGAAGGAATTGAGTTATTTTATCAAAATGTGGTAAAATTTGGGTTGGGAAACACTGCCATGAGCTGTATAAATACTGAGGGAGTACAATAATGAAATCAGGATGAAGTGGGATTAGTCATAGAAGACTTCCTGGAAAAAGAGTTTTTAAATTGGGTTTTGCAGAATGGATAGGTTTTGGATAAGCAGAGAGAAGGTATATGAGAGTGAGGAGTGAGGAGTGCATTCAAAAAGGGGTGGAGGATAAGGCATGAAAATTAATTAAAGGCCTAGGGATAGAAATAAGCAGCCTTTTGATTAGAGTGCAATCTATGGCCTGGCTACCCTTTGAGGAAGGCAGGATGGGGTTTCAGAGGTAATAAATCACAATACAATCAAACAGTCTGTATTCAGCACCTAACAGATATGTGATGATCTGCTTGGTGTTGTCCCAATCAATCAGTCCATAGCCAGAGGCAGTAATTTTCTTAGGAGGTGACACAGAAACATAAAGAAATCACCTTCCTATAGCTTCCTGGTAGATTCGTTCCCCATTTTACTGGGGCCCCTGATGCTATGTTACCTTTTTTATAATATGGCAAAAGGATTGAATCTCATGTATCTTTCTGAATCACATTTCCATTGCCAATCCTTCACCAATGGAGAATGCATGGCATTTGGGGCTGGGGCTGAATCCTGGCTAGCTTTCTAGATCAGGATGACCAGAAGCTGAAATGCCATGTTTTGTCTGTAACTGTTTTCAGCTGGGTTTCTATTGGGTGCTGGTGTGTTGGAAGGGAGATGCATGTATACTCCTTTTTCTCATGCTGCTTGCTATTAGATCCAGAAGGACACAGGTAAGAAAGTATCAACTCCCTGTCCCTGCTCACAGCAAAAAGATGAAATAGTATATGTATTTTTAGTGATTTTTATTTCCCGAAAAGTAATTATTTTAAACCTACCTGAACTTGCATGATAACTTTTCTGTCTAAATCCAGAGCAATATAGATGCAGGGGAGGGAGGAGCAGGTGTGGCTAGTTCTCAATGACCAATCAAAAATATTATTTGGGGCTAAAAAGTTGCAGTTGAGGAGCAGATCCCTGTTTTGCTGCTACATACTGCTCTTTCAATTCTCCCTCATTTGTCCTTCCTATGAGTAGTCTGAATTAATTTCTTTAAGCATTGATTGACTTGCTCTCCTTGCTGAATCATAGACAAGTTTTAAAAATCACCTTCTACTACATTTGAAAATTATATTTGTGATATGAGCTGTCTTTCAGATTTTGCACCTTGCCTCTAAGAAACACTACTTGACTTAGCACAAAACAAATGCCTATGTACTCTGAAGAACAGAAATTTCTGGCATGCACAGTGTACTCATTTTTAAAAATAGACAATACAATTGGAGGGTGTCAAGATACACCTAAAATTTGATTTGTGACACAGGCTACCACCTTGAAACAATATGGCAGCCAATTCAAATATTTGAATAGGCACATCTGTAACATTTTTAAAAGCTGCTGTTTATGCTTGATTTTATTAAAATTAAATTAAATTTATTAAAATTAAAAATCCATTTTAATGATGACTGTTTTTATGTCACCTACATTCCCCATTTATTCCACCCCTCTTTTCTACTTCGATAAAGTATGGCAAAACTAACCAATGTATTGGAAAAAAAACTGACAATTTTTATGCAGGGTTCCATATTTAGAGTCTCTGCAAAGAAGTGGGAGAAGGTAACTCATTATAGCTCTTCTTTGTGGTCAAGTTGGTCACTGTAATTTTGCAGCATTCAGTTTTGATTGTCTTATTGTTCTTACCATTTACATGGTAGTAATCATCTTTGTATATTTCTGTGATTTTTCAATTTATTCCATTGAAATTTGGTCTATGGGTTGAGGTTATGCTATGAACTCATGGAGATTTTCACTTCACAAGCCTGCACACTGTTATGTGAGAGCATTTTCCCTTCAGAACACTCAGAGGTAACCTACATCAGCTCAGCACTAGGGAAGAGAAGGTCCTCACTGGTGTGAGGAGAGATGGAGGCAGTCTAGACCAGAACCAGAGATAAGCCATCTGGAGTTCCTGGAGCTGGAGAACAATGGTGTAAGAGGAATCCAAAACAAGATCGCTGTGTATTGGGAAGCTCCTTCCATGCTGACTTTAAACTAATTGAATTTAGAGAACAAGGAAGGGAATTTCACCAACCCAAGCCCTGCTCTACCTGGAGGCTATGACATTGTCAGCTATTGAATGTCTGCTGTGTTTTCTACTCTATCCACACTGTTTGTGAGAGTCTAAGTATGCAGCTTCTGCCATCTATGCTGGTTTACTCTGATTTCCTTTCCTGTTGCAGTGGTGCTCAAGGTTTGCATCTACTTGGGACCACCATTATATCCCCTGTTGTATCCTGGGGAGCAATGAAGCCTACTGGACTCAAGAACCCCAAAGGCATTGAATACTCCTTCTCTACATTCCCATTCCTTAGAAACTAAAGCACCTAATTTGAGATATTTGATTATGGTTTCACTACTAACTAGCAGTAAACAAGTCCCTTAATATCTCTGGCCTCAGGTTCATTACTGATAAAATGGAGGTAATACTACCTCTTCTGTCTCCTCAGAAACAAGCCAAGGATTAAATGGGATAGAGCTTTTAAAAGTTTAAGAGCTGTCTAAAGGCTAGAGATTATTATTGTTGTTGTTTTTATTATTATTATTATTTTACCTCTTCTGATAATCCATTGATAATAATGATAACACACTTTATTTTCCTTCCAAACTGAGTCAAATAAGATCTTTGGGTCACACAAGAAAGGTGATGGAGCAGGAAGGAGTTTTCAGCCTCTGGCTTTCTTGCTGAGTCCTGGGCCTAGAATGATGATCTTTACTAACTTCTGTTCCTGAATATTGTAGGAGCGAATCTGCCTTTGAAAAAGCCAATGTGGATGTGTTCCGTGTCAGAACCAACAATGTTGGTGCTATCTATAAAATCAGGTAAGGCTCCTCTTCTGTATTCTACTAGCTCCCTATTGTCTCCAGAATCAAATGCAGATTTCTTCATTTGGCCCCCAAATCTGGTCTCAAGCTACCTTTCCACTCTGTATTACTCCCTGTCCTTCTTGCATGCTAGAGTCCTGCTAAATTGGCTTTTACTCTGTTCCTAATACATCATAGTCCAGCTTCTGTTTCTGTGCTGTTGTCCTGGCTATTTCCAGAATATGGAACATAATCTCTCCTCACCTTCTCCTTAAAGAATTCCTCTTTTCCTTCAAGATTCAGTTCAAACTAGATCTTCTGTATGAAGCTTTTTTCTCCTGATTCTCTTCCTTAACTATTAGTGCTTTTTCCTTCCCAAACTACATTGTATTTTAAAAATTTTAATCTTTTTATATTTATACATTTACATGTTGTCTCTCATGTGGAATGTCCTTTGAAGTCAAGGACTTTTAAAATGCTTTTCTTTTTTCTTCCCCCTCACTTAGCATGACAGATCCTTAATACATATTTGTTGATGGGTTGATTGATAGAGTGACTTAATAAGAACAGGGGAAAATTGACCTCAGAGCTTGTCAAAATGGAGAACTTAAAATCCCAAGCAGAATTGAGATTCTGAGTTCTTCTATAACAACCCTTTAGCAGGAGAACTTTACACAAACTTCTCTGGGCTGTAGTTAAACTGAGTAAGGAGAGGAAAAAAAAGTTCTGACTAGTCTGATGGCCAGAGAAGCACCCATAAAGACTCCTTGTTGCCTATCAAGCTAAATTCAAAAGTCTCTGTTAGCTACTGCAACCAAAATAGACACAGACAAGGACAGTGGAAGAAAACTGAGGGTCTTGGTCGATATGGTAATCACAGAATGGTAAGGATTTAGAATTGAAAGGGACCCTAGGGATTGTCTAGAACAACTCCTTGATTTTCCAGATAAGGAAATTGAGGGTCAGAAAGGAAAAATTACTTGCCTAAAACCATATAAAGTAAGGAGTGAAGATGAGATTCAAACCCAGATCTTTAGAATCCAAATAGAGAGTTCTAATCATTGTACAATCCTGAAAAGAGTTGACCTTAGTAGCTATGTGGTATGATTTGAGGGCAACCAGAAGTCAACCTGTCCAAATGTTAATCCCATGGCCTGGAAATGCTAAGAGATTAAGTTCCTTGACTTAACATATCTGCTTTTGTTAAATGTAAGTCCACCTAGGAAGGTTTGTATGAGGAGCAAATCTGGAGGGTGAATGCCACTGTAAGTTCTTATTAGCCATCCAGACTTGCCCTGCTCAGAGCTACTTTTTTCTAACATCCCTCAATTGTTTTCAGCAGTTGGGTAGCTAGGTATTATAGTGGAAAGAGGCCAGATCTAGAGTCAGAAAGACATCTTCGTGAGTTCAAATCTGGTCTCAGATATTGACTAGCTGTGTTATCCTGGGCAAGTCATTAAATCTATTGGAGTTTCCCCAGTTATAAAATGAGTTGGAGAAGGATATGGCAAACTACTTTAGTATCTTTACCAAGGGGTCATGAAGAGTCAGATATTCTGGACAAACATTTTCTGTTTCTAGTTGCTTTGCATTTACTTACTATCTACCTGCTCCATTTTCTCAGTGTTCCTTCATGCTCCTTGAGAGCAGAGGCTGCTTTATTTTTTGTCTCTTGTCCACAGACCTTAGCATAGTGTCTTGCATATAATTAGCAAAAATGGTATAGAGGAAAGAGCACTAGATTTGAAATGCCAGAGGATCTGGTTTCCAATCCTGACTTCACTATTTACTTTGTGTCACCTTTCTGAGCCTTATATTCTTATTTGTCCACGAGAGGGTTGGGGATAGCTAAGGTCCTTTTCAGCTCTAAATCAATGGTCCCAATGTAAATTGAACCAAATTCAATTGAATCTTTTTCAAAGGGGAGGGTTCTGTTGAGAGCAGTTTCCCTGAAGATAAAGAGACAACAATGAGTTCACTTTGTTGGGAGGATGATGAGGATGGTGTTAAAATTCCACAGTGGGGTCACTTGCTAGGGAGGATAGGTGTGGGTGGGTTTCTGTGGTGGGGATCTTGAACAGTCAAAGTTTTAGAGACCTTGAAAAGGGGTGGGGGGAAAAAGATAAAAATGCCATAATCAAGGAGGGAAGGTGCTAGGGAGGGAGGCTCCCAGAGATAAACTTCTATGACTTTGGTTTTCCAAAGCATTATGTTAGCAAGACCACCAGAGACATAAATGAAATAGTCCCTGTCCTCAAGGAGCTTCCATAGTCCTGGGAGAAGGTGGCAGGTATGCAGATAAGTAAATATACTTCCGTGAATTCTTAGCGAGGACTTTGCCCATGACTTGATTGAAACATAAAAACATAGCAGATAAAAGAAACAAAGGGGTCTGCTCTCCCCTTTTGGAATTGACCCTAATTTAGTGATTTGCTTCTATTCTAGAATTGAGCATGATAACACTGGAATGAGTCCCAGCTGGTTTTTGGACAGGGTCATCGTGACTGACATGAAGCGACCTCACCTCAAGCTCTATTTCAACTGTACTAGTTGGCTAAGCAAAGTGGAGGGAGACCGCCAGTTGTGCCGGGACCTGTTGGCCAGCTTAACCCCTATGGATGTCCCCAGGTGTAAGTGTTGTGGTGAGGGTGGACATGGGAAATGCTACTCTAAGCAGATCAGCCTTGTCTCTATTCCAGCATCTTCGTTTTAACTGGTTTCCTCCTGTGGAATAGCT
This sequence comes from Myrmecobius fasciatus, assembly GCA_023553655.1. NCBI lineage: Eukaryota > Metazoa > Chordata > Mammalia > Dasyuromorphia > Myrmecobiidae > Myrmecobius > Myrmecobius fasciatus. The sequence continues at coordinate 69,203 of JAJPUD010001394.1, read as the reverse complement.
TTCCTAATACTCTACTTAGAGGAATCCTACTTATCCTTCAAGGCCAAGTTCCTGGCTTATAGCCTCCAAGAAGATATCTTGTTCTTCTAGCTCTACTAATTTTTTTCTTTAAAGGTAATGTTGCCTAGTAGGTGGGGTAACTAGGTGGCACAGTGGATAGAATGCTGGAATACTTATTTTCTTGACTTCAAATCTAACCTCAGACACTTCCTAGTTGTGTGACCATGGACAATCCACTTAACTTTTGAGTTTTAGTTTCTTCATCTGTAGAACGGGGATACAATAATAATAGTACCTACTTAAAGGGGCTGTGAGAATAAGATGAAATTGTATATACATTCTGAAGACCAAGTGAAATCATATGAGCATTTCCAATACTTTGAAGGGCTTTGTAAATATGAGTTGCTATTGTTATTTTCTTTAAACTCCTTGGTAAGAGTAGGAGTTCTTTGCTTTGTGTGTGTGTATATGATGGGCACCTTTAATAGTCAAATGAACCTATGGCAAATCATATTCTCAAATACATAAAATAAAATGCATAGAGTTACAAAGGAAACAAATTACATTGAAATGCAGTTATCAATTTTTTAAAGTTCATGGACCTCACACTAAGAAGTCCTGATTCAGAACTTGCATGGGCATCCCAAAAGTACCAATTGTCCTTCCTCTTCCCACCACCCCACTTTATACCTTGAGAAGCAAAAATAGAAGGTGGTTTATCATCATATGCAAGCACAATGGACAATCATGTGCTTGGTAGTTCTGCCATATTTATTTAATCTCTCTGAGATCCAGATTCCTTGTCTTCAAAACAAGCCTAACATTGGAATTAAGCACCTCACAGACTTGTCATGAGGAAAACACATTGGAATTGTAAAGAATTCTATATATGTGAATTATTCCTACAGTTACATCTGAATCATAAATTAATTCAGAGAAACACACAGTGCATATAAAAATCAAATTTACAAGAAGAGAAAAAGTCAAGCAAAGATTTCTTCAGCTTATGGAAGAGTTCCTAGAGTCAGAGGTCAGGAACCAAATCTCAGCTCTGTCACTTCTTATTTTTGTGACCTTAGGCAAGCCTTGTAATGACCTCCCTGTGTCTCTTCTCATCAATAAGGGAGTTGAACTGGAGGTCTTTGTGGTGCCTTCCAGTTTTAAGTTTATGATGCTCTGACCTGATTTTTGAGACTATTTCAGAATATCAATTTCCTATGTTAGTCATGCCTATTAGTTTTGTCTCTGCAGCTAACAGTGTAAGCTTCATGAGGGTGCTTGGCTTCTTCTATATGGCATCCTATATAATGCTAGTTCATAGTTGACCAATAAAAAAGAATCATAGGATTAAAAAATCAAACCAAACAACTGTGAGAGTTAAAAGGAACCTGGGAGATAATTTAATTCAGCCCCTTCCTAGATTATGAGTCTTTGACTATAACCATTCCTGACAAATAAGCATCCAGCTTATTCTTGAGGACCCACAGTCATGAGGGGCTCACTCCCTGTGAAAACAACCCACTCCTCTTTTGAATGGTCCTAATTGTTAGGTGGCTCTTCTGTACATTGGGCTGAGATGGGCTTGTCCACAACTCCCAACTCATTGCTCCTGGTTCTGCCATCTTGGGGACCAAAGTCTTATTGTTCTATATGGGAAGACCCTTCAAATACCTGAAAGCAGTGATTCTCATTATCTATAGCTTTCCTCTTCTCCAAGATGAACCTTTAGTTGTTCCTTGCATGAGAGCTTTTCCTGATCTCACCAATCCTGGTTATGCTGTTCACAAAGTATTTCATTTTTCCAGTGTCCATCATAGCATTTGACTTTCATTGCACTGATTACTTTTTTTATCCTTTCTCTAAGATTGGCATCCCCTCTCATTTCACAGTTGGGGTATCTTGAAGAAAAGAGAAGCCAAGTGACATTTCCAAGATTGTACACCAAAGTAAGAAGAAGATGAAGTTATAAATGACGTCTTTTTAAGCCTTGATTCTTTCTTCCCATCTTTTTTATTTTCCAAGTCATTTAATATTTCATTTTTAACAGTGTGAAGCATAAGTAACATTAAAATAATCATTTTTTAATATTATAAGATTAAAAGTTCATTAGGGCTTGACTAATAAGTCTATATTCTCAAAATTTCCATAACATTTTATATGCTAAACAACACCCTTGTCCACAAGTTGAATTAATTATGTAACAACAGCAGCCATGAAGATGGTAAAAATATTAGCAGAATCCATTTGCAGAGATACAAATGTTATTATTTATATTATTATTAATAGCTAGCATTTACATAGTACATACTATGTGCTGGATATTTTGCTAAGCACTTTACAAATATGATCTCATTTGATCCTCACAAATGGGAGGTTGTGGGAGGCAATGGCTATTCTTATTCTTATTTCATATTTGAGGAAATAGAGGTTAAGTGACTAGTAAGTGTCAGAGACTGAATAATAAGATAGCTTTGTTACTTTTTGGTAAACTCATATGTGCAAAAAGTTTCAGATTTATCCATACAAAGAGACACAATTCACTTTTAAAAGCCCATGACTTTCCATTTTTATGTTTTATGCAAGTGTGTACACATCCACAACTTGTTCTTTTCTTAAAAAGTGGAAGTGGTTCCTCTAGTTTTCCAAGAGTAATTCCTCTTATTTACTTCTTATGTTGACCAATTGACTACATAGATAGCATTATCAAAGCAGTATCCATATAGTGGGCTGAAAATCTATTCACTCCATTACGGCCAGCGTGAAGCAAAATTTGTGAAGCTGGCAAACTTCATCTTTCATGTGTCTTATCTCACCTCCCTTTCAGTGACCTTGTCCTGCCTTTCAGCACCTATCCCCCATTTCCCAACTAAGGTCTCCCAGATTCCTTGCTGCCTCATCTGTTTTTGTCAGAATAAAAGCATCTGACAGCTTATATGAGAGCGTGAATAGGTTCAGGGTGATTCCACTCCCAAAGGCACCTGCATTTAAGAGATGTTCTGGAGAGAACAGTGCCCTAACCTAAAGGAATGAAGTTATTGAGAAAATGTAATAAATGTCTTGTTAAATTAATGTTGAATGTTATCTACTAATGATAAAACTCTAAAATTATGGAAAATAAATGAATGAGATAATAGAGCAGAAGGTTATAACTTGAACTATGAGGACAGAAGACTTCAAGATCAATTTAAAATTACTGAACTAATTATGGCTATATTTTCTTATTAACTTTATTTTTTGCAATTACATTTACCTTTAAGTATCAATATGTTATCTGTTCCAGTCAAGAAAGAAAGGAGGTGGATTCTTTAAACAAAAGGCTGGTGAATTTGTCTTCTGTTCTTTATAAGACTCTAGTACATTTTTACTTGAAAATTTTCTTTATCTCTTCAGTTTTTACATCATATTTATCTCCAAATGTTTCCCTCCTCACTGGTCTCTCAAGGATTCCATCTCTTGTTTCAAAGCACAAAAAAGAGAGAGGAAAAAATAGTTCAATAAAACTAATATCAATCAAGTCTGACTATATACAATGTTCTGCACCGTCTTGCCTTCCACCTCGGCAAAGAATGAAAGGAGGTACATTTTCTTATTACTTCTTTGGGCCCCAATTCCATCATCATCATCAGCAGCAGCAGCAGCAGCTAATATTTATATAGTACTTACTACATATCAGGGACTATGCTAAACACTATACAATTATTATCTCACTTGAATCTACCAACAACCCTCTAAGGTAGATGATATTATATTATCCCTATTTGGTGATGAGAAAACAAGCAAACAAGTTTGTTCAGGGTCACATAGCTAGGAAGTTTCTGACATAAACTCAGGTCTTCCTGACTCCAACCCTCCACCTTTTGGGAGTTCTCAGCTTTGAGATCAGCTGAATGATAATGATACTTGACTTTCAGGAAGGCATTTGACAAAGCATCTCATGGCATGATAATCCCTTCCTCTGTTCTTTTAGGCACCTAAGCAAGGAGGCTTATCCAGGTCACAATATATTAGTTCCTCTTCATCTACCTACAAACATGCTCAGGTAAACTCATCCTTAAAAAACTCTTAACACTTTTCATTGACCTCAAGCTATCATCCTAGGTCTCTTTTGCATTCACTTGTAAACTAAAAAGAAGAGTCATAGGTCACTCATTAGTTCCCTTTTCTCATTTCTCATTTACTCCTCAGGCTTCTGTAATCTACCTTTTCCTCCTATCACTCTCCTGCGACTGTTCACCCATGGCCCAGAATTGCTAAAGCCAGTGGTTTCTTAGAACTCACCCTCCTTGACTTTTCTATAGGATTTGACATTTCTAATTATCTTGGCCTTTTCAATACTCTCTTCCTAGACTTGCATGACACTACTCTTCTCTGGTTTTCCCCTTACCTATCCGACTAATCTTACCTATCCACTAAGTATGGCGGTCACTCTGAGGTCAATCTTTGGTTTTCTTGGCTTTTTTTTCCACACTTTGTCCCTTGGTGATTTCATAAGCTCATAAGATGCTTCCTTTTTTTTTTTAAACATCTCTTGCTGATAACTGCCTCACATGTATTTCCAACATTAATTTCCTCACAGTCAAGACTGAATTGACAACTGTCTGCTAGATAAATCCACTTTAATGCTCCATCAGCATCTCAAATTCAGCATGTCCAAAACTGAACACACTATCTCTTATCCTAAGTCAGTATATTTCTGTTTGTGACACCATCTTCCCATTATTGAAACTTAAAACTCTAGTGTATTTCTGGGTTCACTAACTACCTTCATCCTCTATCCATTCAATTGTTAAGTTCTATCCATTCTAACCAATGCAGTATTTTGCAAATTCATCCCTTCCTTTGCATTTCCACTGCCATCTCCTCGATGCTTTCATGAAGTCTTGGTTCAACTATTACAAGAATCTCCTTCCTGGTCTTATCTGCCTGTAATGCAGGATTTTTAATCTGGGGTCTATAGACTACCCAGATGTTTTTTGGAGGGGGAGGGAGTCTGTGAACTTGGATGGGAAAAATTACTTATTTTCACTAACCTTTGATTATCTTTATTTATTGCATTTAAAATATCATTCTGAAAAAGGGTCTATAGGTTTTCCCAGCTTCCAAAGGGGACCAAGAGACACAAAAAATATTAAGAAATCTTTGCTCTAATGCTGCTTGTCTCCAATCCATACTTCATACCACCATCCTATGCTACTAATTACTTTCTATTGAAAAACTTTTACTTAGCTTTGCCCAACAATTGTAATACAAATTTCTAGCCTCACATTCAAAGCATTATAAGATCTGGCTCCAACCTCTCCTATCTTAATTTGTAGTAGTTTTCTTTGTACATGCTACACTACAGCCAAAAAGAACTATTCATTGCCTTATCCCATCTTCATACTTTTGCAAATACAATTGACTTGGGTTGACATAGTCAAAGTCTTCTACTATCTGACTTCATTTTTTTCCAACCTTATTTCATGGCCCTCCCCTTTGTTTACTCTATATCCAGGTGAACCAGACTGTTTCTTTGTCCTGTAACTTTGTCTTGTCATTTCTTATACTTTACTTTTTTTTTCTTTTTCCTTTTTGTTGGGGGGAGAGGGCAAGGCAATTGGAGTTAAGTGACTTGGCCAGAGTCACACAGCTAGTAAGACCAGATTTGAACTCAGGTCCTCCTGATCCACTATACTATCTAGTTGCCCCTGTCATTTCTTGCCTTAGTGCCTTTGCATATACATGCCTCAGACTTGGAAAGGATTCTATCCTTCTCCATCTTCTGATATTTTATTTTATTTTTATTTTTTTTCTTTTTCTTTTATTAAAGCTTTTTATTTGCCAAACATATGTATGGGTAATTTTTCAGCATTGATCAACATTGCAACATTGCAAAGCTTTCTGTTACAATTTTTTCCCTCCTACCCCCCCATCCCTCCCCTAGATGGCAGAAAGTCTACTACATGTTAATTATGTTAAAATACTTGACAAATCAAATATGTGTATACATATTTTTACAGTTATCTTACTGTATAAGAAAAACCGGATCTACAAGAAAAAAAATCTGAGAAGGGAAACATAATGCAAGCAAACATCAATAGAGGGCATAAAAATGTTATGTTGTGGTCCACATTTCACATCCCTCTCTCTGGGTGTATATGGCTTTCTTCACTGAACAATTAGAACTGATTTGAAACATTTCATTGTTGAAGAGAGCCATGTCCATCAGAATTGATCATCATAGTCTTGTTGTTGCCGTGTATAATGATCTCCTGGTTCTGCTCACTTCACTAGCATCAGTTCATGCAAGTCTCTCCAGGCCTCTCTGAAACCATCCTGCTGGTCGTTTCTTACAGAACAATAATATTCTATAACATTCATATACCATAATTTATTCAGCCATTCTCCAATTGATGGGCATCCATTCAGTTTCCAGTTTCTAGCCACAAACATTTTTGCACATGTGGGTCCTTTTCCCTCCTCTAAGATCTCTTTGGGATATAAGCCCAATAGAAACACTGCTAGGTCAAAGAGTATGCACAGTTTGATAACTTTTTGAGCATAGCTCCAAATTGCTCTCCAGAATGGCTGAATCCGTTCACAGCTCCACCAACAATGTATCAGTGTCCCAGCCCTCCCACATCCCCTCCAACATTCGTCATTATCTTTTCCTGTCCTTTTAGCCAATCTGACAGGTGTGTAGTAGTATCTCAGAGTTGTCTTAATTTGCATTTCTCTGATTAATAATGATTTGGAGCACCTTTTCAAATGACTAGAAATAGTTTTAATTTCATCATGTGAAAATTGTCTGTTCATATCCTTTGACCATTTATCGATTGGAGAGTGGCTTGAATTCTTATAAATATGAGACAATTCTCTATATGTTTCAGAAATGAGGCCTTTGTCAGAACCCTTAAATGTAAAGATGATTTCCCAATTTATTGCTTCCCTCCTAATCTTGTGTGCAGTAGTTTTGTTTGTACAAAAACTTTTTAACTTAATATAGTCAAAATTATCTATCTGGTGTTCAATTAAGAGTTCCAGTTCTTCTTTGGACACAAATTCCTTTCTTCTCCACAGAAGGTAAACTGATAGGTTTTGAAAGTGGTTTTAAAAAAAACTAACTCGATTACCACCTTTGCTGTGCAGACTTTGTCCTTGAATGTCTTATCACACCCTCCTTGACTGCTTCTCTAAACTACATGCCAACCATGAGTGTGCTGGAGACAGCATCTACCAGTAGAACTGGTTGCAAAATTTTTAGTGTGAACATTTATACCTTGGAAATCAGCAATTGCTACACATCTGAGCTTGATTTATTGTTTTGTTGTTTGTCTGGATTTAAAGTGATGAAAAGAATATTTATACTATAGATCAAACTTAAAAGTGTGGTGCTGGAATCCTTTTCTTCCTTGCTTTTTTGGAGACCTGATTGTTAAACATTTACCAGCACACTACTGTTGCTATCCTTCCTATCAGAGTGAAAGTTTCTTGTCATTGTTCATATTTGTAGCCTCAGTACTCTAAGCACAGTGCTCTTCCTATATTAAGATAGTAAATTGTTAATACATATTTATTGATTTGAATTGAACTGAATCAAATGAAATTGAATTGAATTGAAGATTTCTATGAGTGAGACTGACTCTGGTTATATCAAATTAAAAGAATTAGGTCAAGCACTTTCTAACCAGGGCCTAAGGGATGAAAGGAAATAGGAGGACATCCCTCAACTCTCTCTCTTCCTGTCCCTGCTTCCTCTCTCCCCCTTACACACAGGCATTGTGTTTGTTGGCACCTCACAGTTTCTATCCAAGTGCCAACAATTAATAAGGGTGGGGGAGGCTATTGAGTTAATTATGTTCAGGTGAGGCTAATGCATTTGGTGCCTGGCCCCAAAGACAAAGTGATATGTGGTATCTGTAACCTTAACCCCAAACAGTCTCAATCCGGCTAGAAATGAAAACTGAGCTTGTAGGTTCCCCTAAAGGTCTCCAGGGACAAGAAATTCTCACATCTCTTCACCAAAGACAAAAGCCACCTGCCCCATATGCAGAGAAGGCAGCTAGTCTCTAGGTGAGATTTGAAAGATAAGTAGGTAGGTCTTCCTCATCAAAAATCTCCCCCCTACTGGTCCCTAACATTCCACTATTAGAATTTTCTTTTTTTTTCTCAAGTAAATGCTTGTTAGTTTGAGGAGCTTATCAAGGTTTCATTTAAGTGCTCCTGGAAAGGGTGATAAACTAAGTCACACTCTTGGGATAAATGGCTTTCTATTTTCTTCAGTTACGACTTGAGAAAAGCAGAGATCATTGAGCATCAGGGCAAGGGAAGGTTAAGGAGACATAAAAAGTATAGAAAATACCCTGAAAGTGGAGGTAAGAGTATTAAACATTATCAAATATATATTTTCATTTTTTCCTATTTTTATTGTTTTTTTTTTTGTTTTTACACCAAATTTATCTCTGAATATAATCCTCCCCTTTCCTACCCAGCAACTCTTCCTTTGTAAATAAGAAAAAAAAGAAAAAAGAAAATTAAACAAAATCAACCGACACATTAACTCTGTCACATAAATAAATGCAAGATTTCTACTCATAGCACTTTATTTTTGCAATGAAAGGAGTAAGATTTATTTTCTTAAATTTTCTCTGCTACCTGAGTATGGTAAGTATGGAACTTTAAATTTCTTTTTGTTGCTGTTTCCATGTAGATTGTTAAAGCTATCATATACATCATTATGTAATCTGCTTACTTCAATCTGTATCGGTTCATATACCATATCCTCTGAATTCTTCACATTCACCTTGGGTGCAGGAATGTTATGTTCATGCACCACAATTTGTTTAGTCATTCCTCAATCAATGGACACTTACTTTGTTTCAGGTTGTTTTTTTCCTCCCTTCCCTCTCCCAAATGATGTAATAAATATTTTTGTGTATTTGGGACCTTTGTTTTTTGTCTTTGATCTCTTTGGGGTGTATAAACCTAGCAAGGAAGAAAGGGCATGGGTATTTTTAATCACTTTCTCAATAAAATTCCAAATTGTTCCCAGAATTGTTGGTCCAATTCACAGCTCTACCAGCAATATATCAGGGTGCCTCTTTCTGTAGCCCCTCTAACTTTGGCTATTTCTTTTTATATTTTCTGGGTGTGAGGTGAGACCTCAGAGCTATTTTAATTTACACCAAAATTTACATATTCAAGTTAAGATTTGTCATTATTCAAAACAGCTGGGAAAATCAAGCTGTCCAGGAGGCTGAAAGAAATCAGGCAGGAGGCCAATGGAAATATAGCATCTCCTTATGCCTTGTGGTTCTTTTAATGTTTGGTTTACTTAGGGATCCTTGCCTGAGAGTGGGAGAAGGGAATGCTGAAGGGTTGGCCCCAGACAAATTACTGTTCTCTCTGAACCTGGGGTCTCTACAAGATGTGGGAGAAAGGCGAGCTAGAGGAAGTGTCTGAGAAATAATGAGAATAGAAACAATAATTACTTATACTTGTATATGAACCAGAGCTGTGATTTTGTCAGTGCAAAGAGCACTCCAATGAAGACATCCTTTTTACTAAAGCTGATTAGCAATGCTCAGCAATTTATAGTGAAAGGATCATAGATTTAAAGATAAAGGAGACTTTACAGGCCATCTGTTTAACCCCCTCTCTTTATAGTTGGGGAAATGAAAGGCTTGAGAAAGGTAGTAACTATTTTTTTTGGTTTGTAAATTTATTTAATATTTTTGTTTTTCCCCAGTTACATTCAAAGCAATTTTTAGACATTTGTTTCCAAAATTTAGAGTTCCAGTTTCTAATCCTTATCCCCAAGCCCACCCCAATAAGAAAGCACATATGAAGTTATGTAAAATATTTCCATATAAGTCATGTTGTGAAAAAAACATAAATTTTCCCCCAAAAAACCCTCAAAAATAAAGTAAAAAAGAGAGAGAGAGTATGCTTCAAATTGTATACAATCAGTTCTTTCTCTGGATATGGATAGCATTTTTCATTATAAGTAAAGAAAGTAACTTTTTAAAGATCATCCAATTAGTAAGTAGCTGAGACAGGATTTGAATCCAAATTTTTTGATTCAAAATTTGACAATCCATCAGAGATTACATGATATGGTTAGGTCTGGACCAAAAATATTTGAATGGCATTTGACATGTCCATTATCTCATTTGATCCTCACTACAACTATTCTTGTTTGAGTGATAAAGAACCTGGGTCAAAGTAGGTTAAAATGTGCCTAACCCCTCATAGCATGTCAGGATAGAGCTGGGAAAAGCCTCAGTCTTCTGACTCCTAGTCTTTCCACTGCCCTGAATAGATGGGTCTTGCCTCATCTCTCTTAGACAATCTGGCTACAATTCCCACCAGCTACTGGAGGCCAAGAATGACACCTCATTACTTTTTTAGTACTTGAAGAGAATATCTAGAAAGAGTTGCCAAGAATGAAACTAGACTCGCCTGCCTTCCTGATCAAAATGGGATGGCTGGACCAGTAATTAATGGCATTTACATGTGAGTCATAAACTTTTTACAGTTTCCCTGTGACTGGCTTTCAGGGGACCATCAGGGGAGAAACAAGCCACTTCCTGGCTGGCAGCTGGCAGCTGTGTGGTAGGAAGCCCACCCAAGATGAGGCTAGTGGGATTGAGGTGGGTGAATGGGGGTGGTGGTGGTTAGCAGTTCTGCCTGCTCTTGCCACTTTCCAAATGTCTCTTGGGTATAAATAAGGTCAGGTCCCCTCTAGCTAGCACTAATTCTATGGAGAGGGTTGATCCCTCGGGTATTTGGAAATGGGCCTTCAGCTGGTCACAGATTTAGCTTCCCAGAGCCCATTGTGTTTTTGAATTAGTTTCCTTGACTACCCAAGGTCAGTAGAGCTGTTTAGGTCCTTGTACCTGCCTTTCCTTTCCTATTTTCCCTTGCCTTCTCTGCTAGATTGTGAAAAAGGTAGAAAAGGAGTTCATGTGTTCCATGTGGGTTTATGTGGGGTCAGAATTAAATTCCTGATCAGCAGTGACCCTTGTTCTTACATAATTCTACTGGGTCATGTGCTGGTCACATCTGGCTATTCTGAAGTTGGGAAGAGGGCTTTTAATAGACTTCTGCTTTCTTTGGGGGGGCAGGTAGATGGCACAGTGGATGGAGTGCCCAGTCTGGAGTCAGAAGACTCATCTTTTTGAGTTCAAATCTGATTTCAGACACTTAGCTGTGTGACTCTGGGCATATAATTTAACTTTTGTTTGCCTCAGTTTCCTCATCTGTAAAATGAGCTGGAGAAAGAAATGACAAGTCATTCCAGTATCTTTGCTAAGAAGATCCCAAAATGGGGTCACAAAGAGCTGAACATGACTGAAATGACTCAACAACTTTCTCTTTCAGACCTCTCTGCTTTCTTTTTACCCATCTTTTCCTTTCCACACACCTCAGTATTCCTATCCTCACTCCTCCCTGAGATCGTGTCTTGTACTCTACTCCAGTAAGATCCTGTTATCATTTTGTTATTGATAAATAATCTGATAAAGTTAATTTCTAATAAGTGGGTTATAAGAAAACAGAAGGAAAAGGGAGTCAGTTCTTATAGCAGAATTTCCAGAAATCTTCATCTGGGCTTCTCCTCCCTGTCTAATGGGTCAGAACTGGAGATCTGTCTAGAAAGTAGACTTCCCTCTCTCTTTAGCAGCTCTCATTCTTGACTTCCACCGGGGGGGGGGTTAAGGAAGAGAGAATTGGCTCTGGGATCAGAAGGCCTCAGTTCAAATCCCACCTCTGAGACTTACTATTTTTGTGACAATCTCCCTGGGCCTCAGTTTTCACATGAGAGAGTTGGACTGGATGTACTCTTTCTAGGGTTTCATTGCTAAGTGACTGGAATAAAAGTAAAATAAAACAACATATAAGAGTTTATGACATGCATTTATAGCCCATGAAGATATTCTATTTTAAAAATATAGTGGAAAGAGGCACAGGGATTGGAGTCAGAAGAATTGGATTCAAGTCTTAACTCAGATATATTACTCACATAAGGCTTGACAAGTCATTTATTCAGATGAAAATGGGGATAAAATTCACAACTATCTATCTACCTTACAGGGTTGTTATAAGGAAAGCATTCAAAACTGGATAGAAATGAGAGCCTTTAATGATATTATTACAGTATCATTTGTATCATTTAGGTAAGTCTTGATTAACATGGAGCTAATTTTAAAATGCTGTAAATACTTTAGTCATACGGTATTAATAATGTACAATTTTGACCTAGAAGTTATGGTGTTTTGTGGGCTAATAATGTCACATGGTGTGATCCCCCTTCCCACCCTGGGGGAACTTGAAATTTTATAGTAACTCTAGTGGCCCCTTGCTTTCCAGTCTTATACTTTATATCCTTCATACACATTATGATCCATTTAAAATAGCTTCCTATTTATACTCTTCCTCCTCACCTTTCTCTTTGAGTTTCCTTCATGAGTTGAGATTTTTATATTCTATAGGAGGTCTTTTTTGGTCTCTCCTCACTGCTAGTGTCTTCCCCCTCAGATTGTCTTCCATCTATGTGGTATAAATCTTGATGTACCTGGTTATTCACATGTTGTCTCTCCAACTGGAAGATGAACTCCTTGAGGGTAGGGAAAATGTATCTGTCTTGTTTTGAATCTCAAGCACTTAACACAGTACTTGGCACATAGTAAGCACTTTATAAATTCTTATACACTGATCCTATGATCCCTCCTTTGCACATGATCTAATTTGCCAATGTCCCTTTTAAAATGTGATACCAAGAACTAAAAAAAAATATGACAGATAGGGTCTATACATAATCCAGATGTAGTCTCCCAGAGTGATAGTGTTATCACTGTCCTGCTTTTGGAGTTTCTACTTAGAGAGACACAGTTCCAAAATGGAACTCAACATTGTAGAGTTCCCTTAAATTTCCTTTGTCTCATAACATCTCTACATCTATTAAAAACACCTTCCTTTTTTCAGTCATTTGGGCTTAAAATCTCCCTCTTCTCTTTCCCACTCTCTCCCTTATTCAGTCAGTTGCTAAGTCACATCAGTTCTACCTCCGCAGCATCTGTCAAAGCCCTTCCCTCATTTCCATGACCACTGGCACCATCCCAGTTTGGGCTGTCACTGCCCTTCACCTGGACTCTAGCAGTAGTCAGTCTTCCAACTGGTTTCTTTGCCAAATTTTTCTCTCTGTACTCAAATCTATCTTACACAGTGCTGCCAGAGTAATCTGCCTAATGCACAATTCTCATCTCATCATTCTTCTCAAAAGCTTTCAGTGATTCTTCCATAATGTACAAAATTTTTTAGGACTGCATTCTGGGCTTTCCATAGTTTGGCTCCAACTTACCTTTGCAGCTTTATCCCTCACTACTCCCCTTCACATACTCCATTATCTTGCTAAATTGGATTACTCCTCTTTCTCCAAACTGGTTCTGCTGCCTTGTCTCCATGTCTTTTCTCACCAATTTCTATGCTCCATACAAAATAGATATTGCCATGTTATAGATTTTAATTTTGTCTGGAATACACTTTGCCCCTCACTGCCCATGGCAATCCTTCAAGACTGAGTTCAGAGCCTGCCTTCCTTCCATACAGCACCTAACACATTGGTAGATTCAAACCTGTGATTTTGTCAGTATGGAAATTCCTAGTATGGAAATACTTTTATCAATTCAGATCAACAATTCATCTGTAACTCATAATCTTAGGGATTTATTTGGCAGAAAAAGAGATTAAATGATTTGCCCATGGTCACATAGCTGGTAAGAGGTAAAAATTGTACTCAAGTCTTCTTGACTTCAAAGCCTGACCTCTGTCTACTCATCCCTGCTGCCTCTAGCAGACACTTAATCATTATAAAAAAGGTGGGAATGAATATTAATGGAGACTACAATTATATTCACTTCTTTTTAAGCAGCCTTATTACCTGTTAATTCATATTGAGATTGTATTCAGGTACTTACATCTTTTTTTTTTTCTTTTTTCAAATAAATGTGTTTTTTTCATATTTTTCTTGTCCTACATGTACGTACAATTATTTTTTGAGAATTCATCTAGAACTTTATGGTAATTGTTATTATTATTATTATTATTGTGTCTGAAAATGTTTGCTTTATTCTGCATCTTGAATCTATTACTTCTCTATCAGGAGGTGGGTTAGTATAGCATTTCTTATACCTTTTCTGCCCTTGGCCCCTGTTTTGCTCCAGAACTTTTTACACAACCCTGGGTATATAAGTATATAAAGTAGATAAGTAAATCAAACATTTGCTGAAAATAAATTATAATTTCATGATCCCTCTATGGAGTTGCAAACTATAGTTTATGAAGCTCTGGGTTAGAATGTATAATCCTCAGTACTTTGGAATCATGGTTGGTCATTGCATTGATCAAAGTTTTCAAGTCTTTCAAGGTTGTTTTGTACAGAAATTATTATTTAACTTTGTTGGGTTCTGCCTATTTTTTTGTTCTATAGAGAACTTTTTGGATCCTTATTCTGTTACCCATCATATTTTCCATCTCTCCCACCTTATTTTCTTCTGCAAATTTGATAAGGACACATTGTAAGTCTTCATAGAAATTGTGGATAAAACCATTGACAATGATAGGACCAAATGGGCTACTCTGCCATTATTAACCTCGGCTGACATCTTAATTATTAATTAATTAACAAACAGTTAACCGGTCTTCTTTTCTGTATTTTGTCCATAAGAATATTGTAAGAGATATTGACAAAAGCTTTGCTGAAATCTACATAGAATGTAGCTGGATTTGTAAAGCATTCTAGAGGTATTTTAATTGCTATTAAATCTATAGCACTCCCTTGATCTGTTAGACAGTCAACAAGATAAGTGATGGAGGAGACAGAGTGCTGGGCCTGGAGGAAGGAAGATCTGAATTCAAATCTGACCTCAAACATTTACTTGCTGGGTGACCCTGGGCAAGTCACTAATCCCTGTTTGCTTCAATTTCCTCATTTGCAAAATGAACTGGACAAAGAAATGACAAACCACTTGAGTATCTTTGTCAAGAAAACTCCATGGACAGTATTAGTATGTTATGATCCATGGGGTCAAGAAGAGTTGTACACAATTGATGACTGACCAGTAATAACAGTAACAAAGCATGTGCATAGAGCTTTAAGTTTGCAAAGTGCTTTATATATGCTCCAGGTAGCTAGACTTTCCCTTATTTTTTTTCTTTTTTTCTTGCCTCAACAATTAAAGAAGCCTTTTTGGAGATAGTCACAATTTTCCTGACATCTGTGAAATGAGAAGATTAGGCAAGATAATTTCTACAGTCCCTCCTGGGTTTAATATTCAATGATTATTTTGAAAAGCTGGGATACGTATCAAAATATGTTCAATGTACTTCTCTTTGACCAAGGCATCATCACTGCTTCTCAAAACTCTTTTCACTTTACTATTTCCTTCTTATTGGTCACAATGGGGTCCAGAATAGGAGTTCTTTTCTTTTTTTTCTTCTTTTACTTTCTGAAGAATGACATTGTCACCAAAGCAAGTAAAGAAATTGTCTCTGCTTTTTGCTGATATATATATACACCTCCAGATTATATCTTGATAGTAGAAAGAGCCCATCGTAACTATATGTTGCCTCTGTACCAGGTTTGTATCCAGATCCAGAACATTAATGACTTCTTCCAGCTTGCTGGACAGTCTTAGTGTAGAGTACTATAGTATAGAATATCTATATAGTATATAGTACTTAGTTTAGAGTAATATAGAGTCCCAATGATTTTACTTCTTTTTCTTCTTTCTGGATACTTTCTTCTCTTATATACCTGTTCAGGTATATGAAGTTTCACAAAATTATATGACTTCTTGCCATATAGTACTACTGTACAGCCATATCCTACCTGAGTCATTTCTTTTGAACAAGATATATCCTTCTATGGCAGTATTTCAGGTTTGGGTCCTATCCTACCAAGTTGTGATGATATCTATATTTCAAGTTCATTTTTTGTTACCTGTATTCTGCAAAATTAGAAGCATCATATGCTACATAAGTTCTAAGTGTTGTGACAAAGAACTTGAAAAGCAAATGGACCAATCAGATAATAAGATGGAGAAGTTATAAGTGTGCTTCAATAGTCCTCCCAAGACATTAAAAATATCTTTATAACACAGTAGCTAGAGAGCTGGCTTCAGAGTTGAGTCCTACCTTTGATATATACTGGCCACGTGACCCTGAATAAGTCACCTAATGTCTCTCACAGCATTCTAAATAGCTCTCTAAAATTATTAGTTATAAGAATATCGGAATATTAGTTTCTCTACAGAGGATGAAATCACAGCTTTAGACATCCTCTCCCACTCTCAATTCTATGCATTGGTACACAGAAGCCATGACTATTATAATTCCTAGTAATTTTCTCCCATGGATTACTGGACTGTGCGACTATTCATTTTTGATCATACCTTTTGCTTTCAATAATATCTGGTTTAGCATTTATATGATAGTAATTTTGTAACACACATACATAACTGAAATGCTTTCAAGCTTATTATCTATTCTTACCTGTTTCTCTAAATCTCACTTGTCCTTTAAGGTCTCAGGTAGAGTCCCATCTCATCTTCCCCAGTACTAGTTTACAATGATTTTTTTCCCTATGAAATCCTACTTCACCTTGTGCCACACAATCTAACACTTGATTCTTACTCTGATGGAATTGTGATCTCATTCATGTGAGCATTCCCTCTGTTAGTGCTAATTGCAACTCTTCCTTGCTTCATGTAAAGCAGTTACTCTGCAATTTATGATCTCATTCTGTGTGAGTTTTTTTGGTCCACTTCTATGCCAGTGGATACTGACTTCTTTGTATCCTTCCCTGTGCCTGTCTCTTACTTTCCTTCTCCCACTTATTAGAATTTTCTCTTTGAGATATAGATATCTTGAATATCTTCAAAATTGTGTCACCTCTAGGATACCTTCATTTGCTTCATATTTGATTAGAAACAAATGTCTTTAATCAGCAAATGCATATGAGTTTTGCTTTTCCAACCAGATTAACACTTTGTTTGCCAGGTTACATCTTCTCTGTTACTGATCTTCCCCATGGTACCTACCAGTGGGTTTGGCATAAGTTATCTGTCAGTGCTTGTTTGATTGGCCAATTGGGAATTAGGAGCATACACAAGCAATCAATCCAGGAGCATTATTAAGCCATGATATATTACAGGCATTATTCTAATCATTGGGGATATAAAGCCAAAAATAAAATAGTCACTGGCCTTAAGCACCTTACATTTTATAGAAGAAACAACATATAAGTATATACAAAATATATATTAAGTCATTTTTGGCAGGGAAAGGGAGAAGAAGGAGGAACTGGGAAAGGAAGGCTTCATGTGTGACATAGCCTTTTAGCTGAACTTTGAAAGAAATTAGAGATTCTAAAAAATAAAAATGAGGAGGAAGACTATTACAGGGAAGAAGGAATGCCTATGCAAAGATAGGGAGAGAAGAGAGGGAATGTTGTGTGTTAGAAACAGTAAGGTCAGTTTTACTGGAGAGTACAATGGGCTAAAAAGGCATCTCAGAGCCAGCTTGTGAAAGGCTTTAAGTGACAAAAGATTCTAGAGGTAACAGGGAGACATTGAGTTTATTGAGCAGAGAAGTGATAAGGTCAGTCCTGTGCTACAGGAATATTACTTTGGTGGCTGTGTGGAAGATGATTGGAGAGTGAGATATTTGAGGCTGGGAGACCCAAGTAAGAAGTTCTAGTAAGAGGTGGTGATGAGGGAGGCCTGAAATAGAGTGGGACTCTTTAAGCAATAGAGGAGACATATGTGAGAAATGTTATGGAGATGGAATTGGCAAAATATGGTAATGGAGAGATATGTGGGAGTGAGGATGCCTGACAAGCAAAAATAAGAAATAAATGGAGGTTAATTGTGGACAATCACTTTTGGGGTAATGCAGGGTGGTGGAATGAGATTGGCATTATAGTGCTGATTTTCCAGCTGAGTGGTTCTTTTTTACTTAGTATAGAAATATAGGCAAATTTCTTCTTTTTAGGTAAATCTTTTAACCTGAGACTTAAGCTTCCCTATTCCCCTATTGAATGAATTAAGCCAGATGCTTTTTAATGTCCTTTGAACCTCAAAAATTATATGACTCTGGGTAATATTAGAAGAGTTCAAAACATGTTAAAACACGACCATATCATCCTCTCCACAGCTGAAAGGAGCATGGGGAGACATAGAGAAGCTGATTCAGTCGATCCCAGCTTGTCAGAGAAAAGGGAGACAAAGCAATTGGCTTATTACAGGCTTGCCAATTGTACCCTTGAGTTTGGAATCCCAGTCTGGTGTGCTCTCTCTCCTCTCTTCTGGCAAACCATACACCCTAAGCCTACAGCTTCCTACCCTGTATACCCTCCTACCCAGAAAAGAGCTGAGACCCTCACGTGGCTTAAATTAGCACTGAACACAGACCATCCCATGTTCGGAGATCCCTGCCAACTTGGCTGCTGAGGGGGCTCCCAGAGCCAAAAGCTTCTCTCCAGCTGGCCTTGGGCTGTTCACACCCCAGGCTTGTTAGAATTTGGGCACAATGGCTTATAAATGTCACAGACATCAGCCTATGTCAAAAGACCTACTAGGCCATTTGCATTGAGCAGAGCCTGGGCCATGACAGCAGCAGCTAGGATACTCCCAGCTACCCCTGCCCGCTCATCCCTATCCCAGGAAGCCATTCCCTCTGCAAGTTTAACAAGTGAGGACCCCTTCTCTGAGTGGGGCTTTACCTTCTCAAGGGATTCATCATAAATAGGCCCTGGTGGGCTCTGACTTAACCTCAGAGAGGAAGGGGCTACTGGGCAGCTAACAGCCTCAGGGAGCCTAGTGTGACTGGTTGATGAATTACTACATTGGGTCTGGGAGAAAGGAAGAAAAAAAAAACTTGGCTGGGATGGCACAGAAAGGATAAGGACACTGAGTGGCGGGATGGGAGATGTTTCAATTTGCCATTTCAGGGCAAAGAAAAGTTGATTGGCATTTTTCACTCCTCCCCTTAACTCCCTAACACATTCTAATGGCTCCAAGCCACCTGGAGCCAGGGAAACTAAAGGGGAGAAATGGGATTATGCTAATCCGCCTCCCGGACCGCCTTTAGCTCAATCACATCATTTTCCACACCCAGTTATTTCACCCAGTAACTGGGTGATAACTTCATTAGGGCCCCTGTCGTATTACACAGCAATTAGCACATGGCACTAGATGTACACGCTGACTTGGCAATGGTACGTCAGGCACCATGCCCAAGGCTCCTGGGGCTTGGGGGTGTTGGGAGAAGAGAAAACCCTAAAGGGTAGAAAATGATTATGATAAATATATTAGAAACATATGCAAATTACATGTAACCTGCAATAGAATATGTGCCCAACATAAGACACATTTTGCATTTGGAAACGGCAAATGAGAATAGCATCATAATAGCTGGCATTTCTCTAGCACTTTACAATTTACAAAAACACTTTACATACATTATCTCATTTGGTTCTCACAACAGCCCCAACATTGTTCTCTTTATCTTAAAGAGGAGCAAAACTAGAGCCAGTTTTGTGTAGTGGATGGAATCAGGCCTCGGGCACTTACTTGCTGAATGACCTTGGTCCCTTAACCTGAAACCTTTAATTTCCTTATCTGTAAAATGGGGATAGAAAGGGCATTCACTTCCAGGTTTATTGTGTGATTTTGCAAACCTTAACTCAATGACTGGGTGTCAGGGATCCATAGGATCCAGGGCATAGCTTGTGGACTCTCACCTCCCCCTAGCTGCTGGTGAACTCTGTTGTGGGTCCTGCCAATAGTTGTGTGACTTTTGGCAGGTCAATTAGCTTCTCTAAAGCCCAATATCCAATAAAAGAAAGGATTGAATTAGAGGATTCCTTTATGCCCTACACAGTTCTGACATTCTCTTATTTTTATATCACCTTCATTCTTTCCTTTTCCTAGTCATCAAATCATGCCTTGAAACAAAGAATAAAAGATAAAAAGGAAAAAAAATTAGTTGTTTAGCAAAACCAGCCAATACATCATCCTCTCAATGCTTCTCTAGGGCCAAGCTTAGTCACTATAATTATACAGTATGTAGTCTCAGTATTGTTTATTTGGTTTTTTCTTCTTTATCTGTCCATTTCCATTTCAACATCCTAATATCCTCAGGCCCAGAGAGAAGTGACTTTTTAAAAACAAGCATTTATTAAGCATCTACTATGTGCTTAGTTCTAAATACTTTATTTCTAATTAATTCTAATTCTAATTTCTAATCTACTTAGTTCTAAATACTAAATAGATCAGAACACTATTCTAAATACTTTACAAATACCTCGTTTGATCCTCATAATAACCTTGTGAGGTATTGGTATCACTATCAGATATCTACAGATGAGGAAACTGAAGCAAACAAAAGTTTATACAACAAATGAGTGTCTGAAGCTGAATTTGAATTCTTAACTTATTTGAACTCTAAATTGAACTCTAGGCCCAGCTTTGAATCTACTGTGCCATTTGGTGACAAAATAGGGCTAAGAACTTAGGCCTCAGTTCCAATAGACTTGTGATGGAAAGAGTCATCCTCATCCAGAGAGAGAACTATGGAAACTGAATGTGGATCAAAGCATAGTATTTTCACCCTTTTTGTTTGCTTGTTTGTTTTATTTTTCTCATGTTTTTTCCCCCTTTTGTCTGATTTTTCTTGTATACCATAACAATTATGGAAATATATTTAAAAGAATTGCACACATTTAATCTATATTGGATTACTTGCTCTCTTGGGGAGGGAGGGAGGGAAAAATTTTGAAACACAAAGTCTCACAAAAATGAATGTTGAAAACTATCTTTACATATATTTGGAAAAATAAAATACTCCTGAATTTTTTGTTTAAAAAGAACATATGCCTTCTGACAACCCAGTGTTTTTCCTATTACAACATTTTTCCCCATTTAAGATTTCAATATATGCTCAAAACAAAGTAGATATTGCCTTGTTATAAATAAAATACTAAACTATGCATGTCCTAGAGATCTCTTACAAGTGATAGGGCAAAAGAAATGGTAAACACTGTAGGTGAGAAATTAACTTGAATGACTGAGTAATGACAGTAAATATTCATTCACTTTTCATAATCTTCTTTTGGAGCAAGGGACAGGCACCTTACCTTGTTTCTATCTTACAGGTGAGAAGTTGAGGCTTATCTCATCTCTTTCTCCCTTTTGATAGAATATCTTAATTCTTACTTGATTAAGGAAATAGAGGCCATTCCTCCCTCTTTTCTCTTATCCTAAAATTCAAAATCCTTCTATATCATCCCCCATTCTTTCTTTTCTCAGTTTCTGACAAAGAAGTGGCCTTTCCTAATGGCTAGGCCAAACTCTGTGCCTTTGATTTCATCTCCTCCTATATACTCCTGTAATTTGCCCTCAATCCTTATTTTTCTGTCTCATTTTTATCCTCCAACTCTTCTTACCTACTACTGCTTTTGTCTTCCCGGCTCTCTTTAAAAATGCCCAGGTCTCCCCCATCCTTAAAAAAATTTCACTTGGTCCAATTATTCCTTTAAGCTATTACCCTTTATATTTTCTCTCATGGACAAACATACAATACCATCTATACCTGTTATCCATTTCCTTTCCATTTTTCAATACTTTATAATCTGACTTTCAGACTCATCAATCAACTAAAATTGTTCTCTTTGAGATTACCAGGGATATCTTAATGGCTTTGTTTAATGACATTTTCTCAGTCCTCCTTCTTGACCTCTCTACTGTGATCAACATTACTGACCACCTCTCCTCTGTATTCTCTCTCTTCTCTGGGTTTTTGTGACTACCCTCTGGTCTCCATTGTTGGATCATCATCCATGTCTTTCTCCCTAACCATGAGTGTTCTTCAAGGCCTTGACCTGGACCCTTTTCCCTTTATTCTCTAGATGATTTCATCAGCAGCTTTGGATTCAATTATCCAAAATCTCTCAGATCGAGGAACCCAAGCTTTGTTTCCCTCCCAATCTCTCACCAGTTTCTTGTTAGATATCTCCAACTGCATCTCCTGTGGATATCTCAAATTCAGTATGTCCAAATTTAGAACTTATTATCTCATCCCAAATCCATGCCTTCTCCAAACTTCGCCATTTCTATTAAAGGCACTACCATCTCTCTTGTCACCTAAGTTTGCAGCCTCAGAGTTCTTCTCTTTTATTTATATCCCATCAGCTGCAAAGTTTCATAGCTCTTACCTCTGTAATATATTTCATGTCTATCCCCTTTTCTCTATTCACATAATTCCTACTCTGGTTTGGGAGCTCATTATCAGTTACTTTAGAAACTCACCCCTTCCAAATTCATTGATCTCTTGATTGAACCCACCTCCCTCAGCCTTCTCTACCTTCTGATTGGATGGCTGGAGGATGGAGTACCAAACTTTTCTCAATACCTTTCTTTATGGAGAGCAGAAACTGCAGTCTCTATCCACTATACTTTGCATCTACTGCTCTTCCTCATTTTAACTCCATCAAACAAGATGCCTCTGCACTGGGTATCCCTTGGTGTTGCCCCCCATTTCTCACCTCTTTTTGTGTGCTGTCTTCCCACCTTTGAGGACAGAGACTATTTCTTTTTTTATTAATTGTAGCCCCATCACTTAGCACAGTGCCTGGTATATGATAGGTACTTAATAAATGCTTATTAGATTGGAATGGATTACCTGGGCTACAGAAACAGCATCTTAATTGGATTCCCAAAGACTGATTTCATATCCAGTTTCACTCTTTTTTCAATTCATTTTCTGCACAGAGACTCAAATAGTTTTCTAAAGGATGGATCTAACCATGTCACTTCCCTGCTAAAAAATCCATTTTGTGTTCCCTTTTGCTTTTAAGATGAAATGCAAAGTCCTCAGTCTGGCATTTAAAGATCTTCCCAACCTGGCTCCAGTCTACTATTCTGGGCTTGGTGAATGTGCTTACACATATGCGTGCATATGCACATACATATACACACATATACATATACAAACATATAAATAATATATATTAACCTTTTTATATTCTGTATTGCATCCAAATTAGCCTCCTTGCTCTTCCCCAAACTGAGCATTGTCCCAGTCTCCCACCACTATGACTTTGTATGGTCTATCCCGTATTTCTCACCTCTACTTCTTAAAATGTCTTGCAAATTCACGCCCATTTGCCAGCCACTATGGGAAGTCTTTCTTGATTTATTTTTAAGCAATCCCTTCCGGATTTACCTTTGTCATTCTGTCTTGCTGTGCCCAGCCCCATGCTGCCCTAAGGTCCTGAGCAGCTCATCAATCAGAGTTCAGCACTTCTAACCTTGCCCTACCACCCAGCCATGCTCCAGCCACTGCATAAAACCCTCCCTACCCTCAGACCATGTTCTTGCCCCATTTTCTACTCCTTGTTCTGGGAACCATGATCAAATGAACACTAGAATTTCCAGAAAGGGCATGCCAATGAATGTCCTGTGATTCTGCTTACCATTCTGTGCCTTCCCAGAACAAAACCCCCTTCCCTGGCCATCATTTCTCTGTGTGAGTTGTCTTTCCCTACAGTACAACCTAAACTTGCTGAGAGCAGAGACTCTTGTTTTTTGCTCTTATGTTCCTAGCACTTAGCATAGTGCCTGGTACATAAAAATATTTAATAAATGTTTTTTCATTCATTCATTCCTTTTTAACTTGTTATGTACATGTATTTGTTTCTATTTCATACGCTGTGAGCTCCTTGAGGGTAGAATTTTTTTGTATCCCCAGAACCTAATGCAGAACTTTTAAATATAAAAAGATACTTCAAAATGTTTCTATTAGGTTGGAAGCACTGAGCCTGGGGTGGCTTGCCTTGTAGTATAGTGAAAAGAGAGCTGAATTTGGAGTAAGGAGACTTGGTCTTTTTTTCCTGACCCTGACACTTACTATGTCACAGTAGGCCAAAGTCACTTCACCTGTTGAAACTTTTGGTTTCTTTTCTTTAAAATGGGCATGATAATACTTGTTGTGAAGTGAGTTCATTGTTACTCTTAAAGTGCTACGTATATGTGAGTTGCACTTTTCTAAGGTCACAAAGTATATCACTGAAAAACTTAGATGACCCAGCTCTCAGGACAACAACACAGATGTTTAAGCATCTTTTATATATATTTTTTTTCCAAGGCTATGTCCCCTCAGGACTACCCATTTTATTTAATTTGACCAAGTGGTTCATTCAAATGACTAATCAGACTGCTTCTTAATGCGCCCGTTCTCCAGTTGTGAATCAATTAGATGGTTTTGATACCATATAGATACATCACTGACCCATAAACTTGAATGTTGACAAAAGTAGCTTTTAGCAAAATTGTGAGGTGGCCAATGTTTCCTTATCATCTCTCCCAATTCTCAAGCACCCAGAGTTTTTGTGCTAATTTCTCCTTGTGATGTATCATCAGGTAGACTCTCCTAGGTATCACCCTTCCCTCTTAATCTACAGATGTGGTTCTCAAAGTGTGGTCCAGAGAATCCCAGAGGTTTCAAAAGTTCTTTGGACAGATCCTCAATAATTTTAATAGTATAAAGATATTAAGAACAAAAGTTTGAGAACCATTGACCTAGAGCATCTAATTAAACTAATTATCACTAAGGAATGAATGACTCATATCCAGATTCGTTTGTCATCCATCCCTAGGTGTTTGGTAAAAGAGAATTTTTTTAAAAACCCCAAACTCATTTGTTGTTTAAGGCAAAATAAAGAGAAGAATTTCTACTATGTCCTGCTGGCTCCCATAAGGCATGGAGAAGGGGTCATGCACAAGAGATTACAGGAAAATGATGGGGGCATATCATCAAGGGTTTAATCTTCAAGGGGTAAAATAATCAACAAACTGGAAGATAGAGGAAATGACCAAAGTGGTAGGCATGGACTGAGCTACAAAGTCAGAGGTAGGGAATGAACAGATGATCCACGTGATGAATGCAACTCAAGTTCTAACTTAGGAATTCACAGAGTCAAAAGATTTCCTCTTTAGATCCTAGGCAGGAAACTTCCTAGATAGTAGGAAACTACTATCTGTGTTCATAAGCATGGAACTAAAACATGGAAGGAAGTGGGGGCTATGCAAAGGGACATAACATGCTCTCTCTTATTGGTTCAATAATGATGGTTTTTGTTTCATGCAAAAGTTTGGGCACCTTTTTCTGATGAGCAGGATTCTAAGCATAATCATTCCCTTTCCATCCTTCCACGTCTGTGAGCGTAGATGTTATTCCTATCCTAGAATGTCCCAGAATGTCTCTCCAGATCTCAAGTCCCTTGTTTGGTTATACTATTAGTTTTGGTTGCACACATATTCTCATTTTGCTTGTAGCTTTATAGTTTACAAGGCATTAAGGAAGTGGCCCCACTTCTTCAGGCTAAGTTGCTTAGTTCAAATCCTACCTCTGACATTTACTAGTTGTGTAACCCTGGTCAAATTAACTTACCTTCATGCATCCTCAGTTTCCTCATTTGTAAAACAGGAAGACTAATAGTACCTACTTCATAGGATTATCGTGAGGATCAAATCAGAATATATGTTGTTTTGAAACATGTATAAAGTGTTTTGCAAGCCATAAAGTATGCCATGTAAATATTATCAATTATTACTTGGCAAGCCTAGACTCATTACATGGTAACTATGGGTTTGGATGATTTTTGGTAGTATTGAGAAGATGTTTTGGTCAGGAAACTACCAACTTGTTCAGTCATTTTAATCATGTCTAACCCTTTGTGATCCCATTTGAGATTTTCTTGAAAAAGATACTGGAGTGGTTTGCCATTTATTTTACAGTTGAGGAAACTAAGCCAGGTGTAAATGACTTGCCCAGAGTCACACTAGTTCATGTCTGAGACTGGATTTGAACTCGGGAAGATGAGTCTTCCTTATCTATGATGATTACAATTCTAAAATTTATTTTTCACTATATATACTTCTTCCCTTACCCTCCATTGCTTTGCTGGAACAGAAACTAGAACAAGTCCTGATTCCATAATTTCCCCTCCTGGTCTTACTGTGAATTTTGTTGCCTGCAACACAATGGAGAGATGATAGCAGTGATAGGGAACTGTCTACAAATGAAATGTAGTTAGAAGAGCAAAGAGAGACAGATAAATCCTAGAGTCTGGTGCTCCTAAATACATTGGAATAAGTCAGATGGGGACATACCCCTCTCTCACAGGCTCAAAGGCAGACTTTGGACACTCCTCCTATTGCATTTCTATTCAAAGGCTGCTGCATTGTTGATCTATACTCCTAGATCTTGGACATGTCTCCCACTTCTGATCCTGTCTGGGGAGAGAACAGAAAAGCAAGCATTTATTAAGCACCCACAATATGTCAGTTATGGTGCTAAATGCTTTACAAATAATACCGTTGACTTGTCATAGCTGAGCTGATCCCATTGTGGGATCTGAAGGACTGACTGCTTGTCTTAGAACTCTGTGAGGTGCTATCACTGCTCTAGAATGCCCTGTTCCTACCTGGATCCCTTGTGGGTGTTGTAGCCTGCTCTGAGATGGGCTGATATCTCAGTCTGTCCATTCTTCAAATTCGTCCTGGGGGAGCAATAGAGAAAAGCAAAGGCTCCTGCATAGGGACCACTAGAGGGAACTCACACTCCTGCATGTTGTGGCTCCTTGAGCCTGGGCTAGCAGTGCCAGGGCCACTCTGCTGGAGTCCTGGTCACTGCCCCACCAGACAGTCCTGTGGGCCTTAAAGGCCAGAACTGTCACCTACAAATGCTTCTGGAAGGGGCCCAGCATCATTTCCTATGTGGAATTCCACATGGCCTGAAGCTTCTGATGGCTGCAGCTAGGGGCCAGAATTCTTTGGAACCACCAAAAATGGGCCTCCCTCCAACCCATATGTTTTACTACCAGTTGGATCCTGTTCTTTCATCTTTAGGCACTTCCCCCCCCCTCCATTCCATCCCTCCCCAAACCTCACCCAAGCCACAAAATCCAAGGGACTACATAAACTGCACATCCATGTCTCAATTTGAAAGCAAAGTTTATTGTATAAAAATCTGGATTTGCCAAATTTATTATCAAGGTCAGCAGAACTGGGTCTCAAGTCCTTTTGCTCAGACCAGATACAGGTAAAGATTTTGCCCTAGAAGCACAGGTGATAGAATATGGATTTTGAATGAGGAAGATCCAAGTTTACTCTTATTTCTTCTACTAGTTGTGGGCTAATGATTTAACCTCTTCTTAACCTATAAATATAATAGTATTTTACTTGCATGAATAATATGAGGATTAAATGAGATAACATAAAACACTTTGCAAAACTTAAAAGGCTTATTATTATTATTGCTACTACTACCATTAAAAATAATGATAATATACAGTCATCTGGTTCATATTAGGGTCAGGAGTTAAGATAACTCTGGCAATCAGTTTATCAAATCCAGATTTTCTTATCTATTCACTCCCTGGAGCCCTTAAAATCAGGTCTCAAAGGCTTATATATTTCACAGGTATGATATCATGAAAAAAATCCACAAAAGCAGAGCATCCAGAAAGCTCTGGGCTGTTATTGCAGACAACTGGTGACCTGTATCCCTTCCCTGGCCCCCCAGGTCCTCCATCTACCCAGCCAGGAAACCAGGCCACTGCTTAATTAGTGGCAACCCTTTTTCTGGGAGGTCTTTCATCAGTTCTTATGTCGGGGAAATGCCTGATGGAGAATTGTCTGCTTCCTGCCCTTCCTACTGCCAGCCAGCTGTTTTCAGTTACCATTACAGCAAACCTCTGGGTCAGATTCTCTCAAATTTTGCTCTCACCAGGAAGAGAGAGAAGCTCAGCAGCTGATGCTGGGACAGCCAGCTGCCTCAAGATCAGAGCCTTTTCCTTGTTGCTGGGGCTAGGCATCTGTTCTCTTGTCTGCTTGCCTGTATTCTCTCCATTCCTGTCTATTTTCTGATTGTTCAATACTTTGCCTGACACTTAGGACCTCCCACCTTGCTCTGCCTTCTGGTATCTCTTTTTTTCCTGCATATTTTATTGGGGGGAGTCAGTATTCTTTTTACCACAAAAGTTAAAGAGGGTCTAGAGAAAATTGCAAAGGTCAACTTATATTGACAAAAGAATTGGAGAGATTGCAAGGAGATTTAGAAGCAGTCTGTCATCCCATTGACTAGACTTGGAAGGGATCTCGGGGTCACCTTGTTTAACCCCTTCCTTTAAAGCTATGAGGCCAGGGAGTTAGGTGACTAACTCCATACAAGTAAATGAGTGTCAGAGGCAGGATTTGAACTTAGAATCTTTCACTAGGAGTCAGTTTTCCTTTCACAATACTGCCACTCTCCTCAATGTTTCCTAAAGATCATTTGGCTTCTTCAATGGTGTGAGCCTAAGAAGGAGAGCTCCCAACAGGGTAAGGGGTATTGATATGACAACCCCATTAATCTGGATTTTTTTTATTGTCCAGGACTACTAAAATCAGAATAACAAGCACAACAACAATGGTCAGAAGATGATGCATTAGGAAGAAGCTTCCCAGTCCTGTTTCTGTCTTCTTTCTCCTCCTTTAGCTTTCATGACATTGTAGTCTCCTGATTTTCCAGTTACCTACTTACTCTTCAGACTTATTCACTAGATTCTTCCTCTGTTAAGTTCAGATATCCTTAAGGTTCTGTTTTTGGATCTTTTTTTCCCTCCACATCCTTATGCTTTCAGAATTTCAGTAGCTGCCATGGGCTCAGCGATCATCTCTATACAGAGCTCTCCAAAATGGCTCTCCCATCTCTCCTGATCTCCATTATCAATGTAATTCTTTCTATCTATTTTTTTTAAACTTGTGTTGTTTTCCAGGTCTTGGACCCCTTGATGTCCTGTCTCTAAGTTCAGCATGTTAAAGTATAGTGAAGTGGAAAGAGGTCTGGATTTGGAACCAAAAGTCCTGAACTTGAACCCCAACTTTACAGTTTCCTGAATGTGCAATCTTGGGCAAATCACTTCACCTGCTGAAGCCTCAATTTTCTCATCTGTAAAATGAGGATAATTTTTGTATCTTTCACTGGGTTATTGTGAGAAGGACATGAGAAGTGTTTTTATGCAGGCTATAGGATACTATAGAAATGTCATTTTTTAGTTCAGAAGTAACTGGCATTTGTTCATTAGCTGAAATAGAGACATAGCATAATACAGAGATAGAGTAATGTATAGTTTCATCTCTTTGTGCTTCCTTCTGGCTTTCCCAAATTCGCCGCTCCCATCCTCTCCCCCCAGTCAGTACCCCTGAGACCTTCTCTTGTGGGAGAGAGCCTTTTGCCTGGTATCTCCCCATCCCCCCCGGGAAGCTTTGCTGTATTTTGCCGGCTTTCATCTCCTCCTACATGGCGGCTGTGAATGTCTCACTTCTCCCACCTCTGTCTCAGATATTATTAAACCCCGGAAGTGTGTGGTGTGTAGGGGTGTAAAACCCATCAGGACACAATAGGAGTGGGGGGATGGGTGGCAGGGAATCAAACCGCGCCATGAAAGTCTGCTAAAAATAAAGAGGCGTTGTATTAGCTCTTTATTAAAAATAAGATTCGCCAATGCCTGACGAGGCTAACAAAAGAAACTCTGGTCATTTCATTCATGATTCTGTCTTCTTCCGAAAAAAGCCGCTGCAACATGTGAGCTCCTTATGGAGCCCAGAACACAAAGAATGAGCTGTTTAGGGAGAGGATTGTCAATTTCCAGCAATCAAAAGGTGGCTTAATTAAAGGGGCATATGTTTGGCTTCTGCTGTAGGGAACATAATGAGCAGCCCAGTCTAGTCTCAGCTGTTCTGTCGGCTGGGGGATTTGTTGCCCTCCTCCCCCTGTGCCGCGACTGAAATTTGGTTTTCCAAGATCGGTTCTGTGGGTCGTAGTGTGATGGTGTGTTCACAAAATATAGTAGGGGGTGGCAGTCGGGGAGGTTGGGGAGTGCCAGCTCGGAGGCTGGAGAATCTGATGGTTTGGGGATAGTCATCTTCTCCAGAACTGGCTCTACCTGCCTTAGTTTCCCTTCTGTTTAAATAGATGGTTCATCATCATTAGGAAGGGGGAAAAGAAGGATTGGGAGAGATGAAAGAAATGACAATTTTTTGAGGAGGAGTCCAGGTCTCCCTATCTCACCCTAAAAACACAAGGTCTACTAATAGATTCTTCTAGGGATTTGCATAAGAATTTTGACCTGAGATAATTCCTCAAGCAGTCTCCTAGATCTCCTACTTTGGGAGTTCACCAGATTTAGTGAAGATACCCACTGGACTCAGCCCCCATTTCAGTAAGAACTTCTGAGCTCAAGAGATGCATTAACCTCAGTCTTTCCAATAGCTAGGATTACAGGCTTGTCTAACCAGGAAATAACACTTATTTAGGTCATGGGTCTTAATCTGATGTACATAGACAACTCCATCCTAGATTTTAGGGAGTCGGAAAACTTGGATGGGAAAAAAAAATCTTCTAATTGATATTTAGCATTTTCTTCAATTATGAATGTAGACAACAAACATTATTTTGAGAGAGGGTCCTTAGGCATTACCAGACAGCCAGGGAGATCCATGACATAATAGAGGTTGAGATCCTTGATCTAGATAAAGGGTGAAAATTTCATTCCTAGAGAATTTGAAAGATTTTTATGAATTCTTAAATATTTTCCTCAATGCAAAAAAATGTATATATAGATATTGAGCCCAGCTATGATGTAGTAGAAGAGTATTGAGCTTAGAGTTAGAAAAATTATGGTTCTGATGGCTTACTAGTTACATGATCACAAGCGATTCTTGGAGCCTCAGTTTGCTTTTCTGTAAAATTGGAATAATAATACTTGTCCTACCTCAGTCACAGGATTGTTTTGAAGAAAGTAATTAGTAAGCTATAAAGCACTCTAGAAATGTGAGCCATTACCACTGTAGCTATTAAGAAAGGGAAGTGAGCAGGGTTAGCACACACAAGACTACCATAAAAGAATGTGCTGCCAGAGCACATGGAAAACAAAACAAGCTATCATTAACAGTCGCTCTGTTATGCATGCCTGATGCCAGTTGCTGGGCACCTTTCTCTAGGGACAGGGAATTGGGAAAGAGCTCAGCTGCTATAATTTAGATGGGCAGCCCTATGTTGAATCTGACCACAGGTTTCTTTTTTTTTTTATCATCCCTCTCTCTTTCAACATTGGTATAAACTAGAAAGTAGCCCTTATCATCAGAGCTGAAACCAGACAGGTTTATGAAGACTTTGCCCTAAGGTGCCAAAATTTAGAAAGCATTTATGCTCCTTCAGCAGCTTAGAAACAACTGAGCTTAGCACAAAGTTAGCAAGACTAATTAATTAAAAATAGGAACCATCAGTTGGCCTGTGCTTTTCCCCTGAAATTGAAGTACACAAGTGAGCTTCATTGACATGTCCCCTATATCCACATGGAGGATCAGATTTGTTGTCTCTTTGGGTCTCTATGTCTCTGACACTTACCTGAATTTGTCTTTAAAGTTTGATTTGATACTACTTTTGTGTTGCTTTGGCTCTGTAAGCCATGAATTTAGATTAATATTGATAACAAATAAATGTCCTTGGGTATCACACTATTGACATATAGGGAGAAAGACCCAGGATTAAATATCATGGACACTGTGGCTGCCCCATTCCTCCTGCGTCCAGTGGATTCCTCTCTGGACGTATAATTACTGTTAATGAACACTTTTCTTAGTATTGTGCAGAGATTGGTTTTTTTCAAGGTACTTTAGCCTCCTTTTGATTATTGGGATTTACTAAGAATTCTGAAGGAAATGCCACCATAGTGTTGTTGCCACCACTCATTATAGCTGTCCTTCATAGTCCTGGTGATAGGCCAGTATCCCAAGGTAAATCTCTTATATGGAGTACATGGAGTTTCCTATGTCTTATTTTGCTCCTGTGTCCCACTGTATCCTTTTCCCCTCATAATATTGCTTCTGAATTTTTTTATCTGTTTTAACATTTAATTTGTATTTTTGTATCCACTCACCCCATAACTGATCCTTAGAAATATAGACATTTTACTTAGCCTGTTCCTTTTAGATGTGAATTATACCACATAGCATGGGTTAGTGGAAAGAGGTGCATTTAATAAGCACCTACTATATGCCAGGCAATATGTTAAGTCTTTTAATAAATATTATATCAAAAAAATAAATATATTTAATATGATCCTCATAACTACACTGTAGTAGTTGCTATTACTATCCCCATTTTAAATTAGAGGAACCTACTGCAGATAGAGGTAAAGTAATTTTTCTGGGGTCATATAGCTAGGAGGTGTCAAGGCTGGATTTGAATTCAGGTTTTCCTGTTTAAAAGCCTCATGCTTTATCTACTATGTCACTTAGCTGAACTTAGAGTAAGGAGACACTTGGGTGATTATAGGCAAGACATTTAACCTTTGTAGCCTCAATTTCTTCATCTTTCAAATGAAAATAACTATAAGTACCAATTTTATAATGAAGCTCAAATGAAATAATTTATATGAAACACTATATAAATGTTATTTTTTACAATAATAATACTTTTTAGCACTAGACTGATTCTGTTCCTACAGCTACTCCTGCCTCCTTTGATCATACCCTTTCTTCCCCTCCCCCCATCAGAGCATCATAGGATTACACTGCTAGAGCTGAAATGGGACATTCAATGTCATTTAGTTTAACCTCTTTCATTTTACGATTAAGGAAACTGAGTCCTGGAGAGGTTGTCACTTGCTCAAGTTTCCATAGATAGTAACTGGCTGCATCAGGATTTGAACTCAAGTTCTTTGACTCCAAATCCAATCCGCTTTTCATGGCATCATGCCAACTAATTCAGAACTGCTTCCTGTGTTTAAGCCTTGAGTCTTACCTTTAATCTGACCACTGATGGTCAGTGAAACACAATAAAGCACCTAATTCTTTTTTTCTTTTTTCTATTAAAGTTTTTTTTTTATTTACAATACATATGCATGGGTAAATTTTCAACACTGACTCTTGCAAAACTTTCTATTCCAATTTTTTCCCTTCTTCCCCCCTCACACCCTCCCCTAGATGGCAGGTAGTCCAATACATGTTAAAATATATGATAAATCCAATATATGTATACAAATTTATAGTTATCTAAGCACCTAATTCTTAACTAGCAGTATTTTGTACAGTATTTAGCACATGACAGTTACTTAACAATTGTTAACTTGAATCATCAGATCATCCATAGCCTCAGATAATCCCCAAATTATTTCTGCAGGGAGGTAATTTAAAGAGTCTTAAAATATATATATATATATATATATATATTTTATTATATATATATATATAGATGTTTTGTTTTGACACAATGGATACTTCACAACAAACAAGTAAATTCTCTGAACCACAGCTAATCAGATTGTTGATAGCAAGGAGGGAAATGTTCTTTAAGTTTGATAGGATGGTATCAACTAGAATAGTGGTACTTTTCATCACTGTTGCCTCCAACTTCATGCTGACTTCCTTTATGCAGTTGCATAATTTCTTTTGGCTCTACTTTCTTCACTTTGTACCTTTTAGGTGACTTAAAAATGCTGCTCTACCTTTCTATTTATGTTTAGTGCAGGCTCTAAGGCAGGATGAATTTGTTCTCCTTTTTGCACATATTGAGACAGTGGACAATAGCAGTAAAGGGGAGGGGGGGGTTTCTGGAAGCTGAGGGAAGTCAGCCTAGAGGGTGAATTATGCAGCAAACAATCCACAAAGTAGATTACAAATGAATTGCTGGCACAAGGGGGAAGGAAATGCTGGTGGCCTTCAGGGATGGGAAAATTAGAGAGCAAGGTTGTATCACCCCAGGAAATCCAACAGCCTCACTCCACCACATTATTTCATGTATTATAAACTCTTTGAGGTGGGGATTGTATTACTTTTGTTTTTTATCCCTAGAACTAAGCATATAATAAATAATTTCCCCTTCCTTTTCTCTTTCCTTCCTCCCTTCCCTCCTTCTCCTCCCTCTTTTACTTCCCTTTCCTCTTTTCCTTCCCTTCCTCCCCCTTTTCCTTCCTCTCATTCCCTCCCTTTTTCCTTCCTTTCCTCCCTCCCTCCCTCCCTCATTTCCTTCCTTCCTTCCTCCCTTCTTCCCTCCTTTCCTCCCTCCATCCCTCCATTCCTCCTTCCCTCCCCTTTTCTCTCCTTCCCTCCCTCCCCTCTTCCCTTCCTCCTTTCCTCCCTTCCTCCCTTCCTTCTTTTCTTCCTTCCTTCCATATGCTCACCCAGCATGAATTAACGTAGAGAAGCAATTTCAAATCCGGTGCTTGGAAACCTGTGTTTAAAAGTCATCTTAATCAATCAGCAAACGTTAGGGAACAATTATAATACTCCAAGCACTGTCCAAGGTACTATACAAAACCCCAAATGATCCTTGCCTTCAAGAAGCTTATATGGAGCTCGAGCATACACACACACACACACACACACACACACACACACACATACAGTGCTTTAGGCATTAGAAACTTCTTTCTGTATTAACAAGCATAT
>JAJPUD010001394.1:0-34268 GCA_023553655.1 Myrmecobius fasciatus | reverse complement strand
TCCAAGCACTGTCCAAGGTACTATACAAAACCCCAAATGATCCTTGCCTTCAAGAAGCTTATATGGAGCTCGAGCATACACACACACACACACACACACACACACACACACACACACATACAGTGCTTTAGGCATTAGAAACTTCTTTCTGTATTAACAAGCATATTTGAAAGAAAAAATTGTTAGTGCTTTTTTCCCTTTTCAAATGAACCCATGATCATTTATTTGTGCCTACATCTACTGTTAGATTACAAACTCCTTGAAGACCGGGTCTATTTTGTTTTTGTTGTTGTATTTTCAGAGACTCAAGTGCTGTCAGGCTGCTCATAATAGATACTTAATAAATGTTTTTTGAATTGAAGTAGGATCTTATCCTAAGTCCTTGAGAATCTTTTTTTTTCCAGATCCAGTATAATTCCTTTGTTCTATCAATGCTCCCTTGGAAGTAGAGGCTGGGAAGGGGAGCTCTTTGCTCAGGGATTCACTACAGCATAGGGAAGTGTCAGTAATGAGTTGCATTTCTCAAACCACAAAAACTACATTCCTATTTATACCTCTGACTTCTCCCACTTTTCTCTCCATTTAGGGCATGCAGAAGAAGACTTAAGAGCCTTTTTGTCAAGTAAATTCTTCTTACATAGAAATTCTTGTATCTGGGGTAAATCAGGGATGGGTAATACCAAGGACAGTCTATCTCAGGTGCAGTTGTAGCAGGAAAGGGGACGGATCCTCCTTCAAGGAGTCCAACCTATGTCTTTGTAACATGGTTGATGCTCATTGACATTGCCCCCCTCCCAACTCCATGGAAGGAGGTGGATAATCATAGTGTAGAGGGGAGGCTGGCCCAGGGAAAGGAGTAACAAAGTACTGGTGGTGGTGGGTCAGGTTTATGTGAGGGAGAATTCCATGAAGTTCATAGGGATGGGGGGTGGAGGATTGCTCTGAGAGGAAACATGTCAGCATCCTTAGGTAACGTTTTTGACTCCCACCTGGGTTATAGCTTTGGGTTTAAGGGCTAGATACAAAGCACTGAGATTTTCACTATGGCAGTTATTAACTGGGTCATATTTCCCTGTTCATACCAAGACAGAGCAATGTGTAATCCAGCAATCTACCCATTTCTGCACAGACCTAGCTGTTAGAGTGTCTCCCCTCTAGCCAGACAATGTCTTAAGGGTACAATCTGTTCCAAATGTTAGCAGGCAAGCCTTAGGCCATGCCATCTTCCTAAGCCATCTGGCACTTATATATACACCTAAGGGCAGATATGATCACATAGCATCATGCCCTAAGGCATGGTAAGGTGGAATGAAATCAAGTATAGGATAAATTAGACCTCTTTGTAGGGCAATCTGCATGGTCTTTGTATAAGAAAAGACAGCCTCAGATTTTGACCTTGGCTCTATATGTAATTAGACAATGTTAGTAGGCAAAAAGAGATCTCCCGTCCATTAGAATGTGAGCTCCAGGGGCTGCTAGGTGGCGCAGTGGATAGAGCACCAGTCCTGAAGTCAGGAGAACCTGAGTTCAAATCCGGTCTCAGACACTTCCTAGCTGTGTGACCCTGGGCAAGTCACTTAACCTCAATTGCCTCAGCAATAAATAAATAAAAAGAATGTGTGAGCCCCTTCCTGGCACGGAGGGTTCTTATTTTTGTGTTTGTGTACCCAGTGCTTTGTATAAAAGGAAGCACTTAATGAATACCTCATTCATTCATTCTCTAGCTAATTTCAGGTTATTTCTTGTATGTACCTGAATCATTTCCAAGAATTGCCCACACTTACCTAAAATCTTCCTCTCCCTATCATCAAGGCTACCCTTGCATTCTTTTTTTGCTGGGGCCATTTTCTTGGTCCATCTGCCCTCTTGGTTTTTGGACCTTTGACCTGCTTTAGCCACCAAGATCTGATTGCCCTTTTCTTTTTTCAACCCCCTGATCTCTAGATCCTTGGATTGTTCCTAGAAACTAATGCTGCAGACTCTTATCTGTTTCTTGGTCACATATTTTCCAGACTTCTACTTGACCATGGATACCATGTACTCCACAGTCTCTGTTTTGACCCTTCAACCCCTTCCTCAGCCAGTTTCCAGATTTTTGGCTTATTCCTGATGCATGGGAAGTATACTACTGGGGAAAGAATACCAGATTTGCAGCCAGGAGACCTTGGTTCAAATCTATGTTCTTTTTCTTAATAAATTGCAAATTGGGCAAATCACATGACTTTTCTGGCCCCAGTTCCTCATCTATAAAATGTAGCTATAAAATCTAAAAATATTGCTTTTCAAGGTTTGTTCTAGCTTCTCCTTGGTCAGTTTTGGGATGATGCTTCTCTTGCCTTATGGATCTTAACGCCCTAATTTCTAAGCAGACCACTCCTGGACATAAAATTATATAATATATAAATCATTTGATCTAATGCCCCCTGAGTCCTGTATAAGAATCTTTTTTCCATGGTACCCCACAAAAAAGATGGTCTTCCACCTCTTTCGTAAATACTTTTATGGAGGATAGAGATAGAGATCTCTTCCTTATCAGCTAGACCATTTTATTTTTAGGCAGCCTTAGTGGTCCTTTATTTTTATTATATAGCTAAAGTCTAAGCGATTTTTTTTAAATCTGATTCTTTTTTGGGTAATTTTACTGGTTGGTCCTCTGGAACTACCCAGAATAAATCTAATTTCTCTTCCAGATGACAAAATTTCACATATTTAAAGGAAGTAATTTTGTCCCACCCCTATCCCCCTTCCTTTCGAGTAGATTCTTCTCCAGGATAAACATTTCCAGTTCCCTCTGGAGTCCTGGCCCTTTGCCTAACTATCCTGACTCCATTATTGCCTGGATCCAAGCATGACATTTAGACCTATAAGGGGAGCTGGCATTTGAACTCTCTTCTGTTTCTAGCCCATAGCATGATCAACCACGGGGTGCCTCTTCTGCAGGCTAAGGGAAGGTTTTGCTCTTGTTTGAGGAAAGGCCTCAGATCTTGTTAGAGAATAAAGTTGAGTAAAATGGATGGAACTTGGCAACCCATGCCAGCTGGCAGTGAAACAGTGAACACTGCGGCAGGATGGAGAGTGAACGTCTGGCATCCTGGAGCGAGGCGATCTGGCTGATTCAAGCTTGTCAGGGCAATGAGTCCCTTCCAGACCCTGGAATACCACATGTGTGATATTGCAGTTTCATAGAAGCATGGGAGCATTGTGGATATTCTAGAGATCCACCTTGGAGCCCTCCTGAGGTTCAGGTTTATTTCCCCCCTTTATTCTTGTGGCTTTGGAATGGAACAACCTCTGAGGTTTTCATACTTTTCAAGGCTCAGGTTTGAATCCTGTCCCTAAAACTGCTAAGTTATGGGATGTGGTCAAGCTAGTTAACCTCTGAACCTTAGCTTTCTATCTGGGGAATGGGGATAATAATGCCTACCGTGTCTATGTTAGAATTGTTATGAGGGTTAGATGAGTATGTCCAGAATACTGCAAACTTGAAAGTGTTCTATAAATATCACTTACTACTACTGCCGTTATCATTGTTACAACTTGATCTTTAGAGTATTTTTCTGTTATCAGCTGTCATTTATTTCCCCCCTTTTAAGTACATGTGTCTCCTTTCTTCCTCTAAGTGCACTTGAAACAGGGTTTAGTTTTTTTTTTTTTTTTTTAGAAGGACCTGTCACTAAGGGAAAGAATGTACAGGTCTACCATGTGCAGTGTTGCTCTGAACCTTGATCTTTTAGAATTTTTTGTTATCAGCTGTCATTTATTTCTCCCTTTTAAGGTACATGTGTCTCCTTTCTTCCTTTAAGTGCACTTGGAGGAGGAGTTAGGTGTTGTTGCTTTTTTTTTTTTTTAAAGAAGGGCTTGTCACTAAGGAAAAGAATGTGTAAAATTGCCTTGAACAAGTTAATTTCAAAATAAATCAATAACTTTAGTGCATCTAAGATATGGATTGTGGATATGATCCTCCTCTCCCTTGGTACAGATCATACCTTCCCTGTCACCTTGGGTGAATTTTTTCTGTATCTTTCTATTGCTTGGCCCAGTCCTTGGTACACAGGAATAAGAAATGGACCTGTGATGACATTGGCATAGGGGACTTCCAATGGGGAAACTCCCTCTACTCATGCAGTAGCATTTTCTTTGCAGCTTATAGTTTTAGAGATTTGACTAGAGCATGGGGAAGTTGAGTGGTTTACCCACAGTAGGACTGGTTTGAAGGCCAATTTTCTATGCTACCTTTCATTAGAAAGTTAATTTTGCTATGTACAAATGGCACATTTGTTGTTCAATTATGTCTGACTCTTCGTGACCCTATTTGGGGTTTTCTTGGCAAAGATACTGTAGAGGTTTGTCTTCTCTAGCTCATTTTACAGATGAGTAAACTGAGGCAGACAAGGTTAAGTGACTTGCCCAAGATCATACAGCTAATAAATGTCTGAGGCTGGCTTTGAACTTGGGTTTTCTTAACTTCAGTCCTGGAGCTTTAATCACTGTGCCATCTAACTTCCCTATGAACAATATATAGTAAACATTTAAATGTTCTCTCTTCTTCTCCTTTTCTCCTCCCTTCTTTTCTCTCTCCCCTCCCCCTTTTCCTATTCTTTAACTCCCTTCAAGACTCAGCCCAACTGCTAGAACTACATAAAATCTTTCCTTATTCTACCCCCCAATTTCATGTTCTACTACTAATTACTTTGCATGAATTTTGTATTTACCAATCTGTGTACACATTTTCCCCAGAGTCATGTAAACTCATTGAGGGCATTCTTTCTTCCTTTCGTCTTTGTCTGTCTAGTGCTTACCACACTGCTTTACACACAGCAAGTGCTTAATAGATGCTCCTTGAATTGGATTTTATAAATGAGATAACAGAAGCAAAGAGAACTGTTTTTTATGAGGATGGGTATATTTTTGTTCAGTCTGTTTTCTCACCTCTCTATTACAAATGTGGAGACAGAAGGGATGGGCTAGGGGAGGAATGCTATTTCCATTAAAAGTATAGGGTGAGAGTGTATTTGGAATAAGACAGCTTGATGCAAGTGAAACAAATGGATCTCTGAGAGTGTCCCCTGCTTCCCCCAATCAGAGATGATGATAGACTATTACACTTTATTCTTTGAAATATATGTGTCTTATTAGTAAGTGGAATAACCAAGTCCTATTCTTTTCTTCTCAGTATTATTGATAATGCTCAATATGTGACTAATCAATTCTACTCTCTGCCTTCCATTTTCTCTATCTGCAAATTAAGGGACTTGGGTCTAGGTTATCTCTGAAGATCCCTTTCGCCTCATACATCTTATGGTTCAATCAGATAATCAGCAAGCATTTATTAAATTAAACTCACTAGAAGGAAACGTTTGTTAAATTAAATTAAGCTTGCTAAAAAGACTCATGAGTTTCTTTCTTCCTCTCTCTTTTTCTGTCCAGATAACAAGTATGATATCAAAGTCTACACTGGAGATGTAATTGGTGCTGGGACAGATGCAGATGTCTTCATTAATATCTTTGGAGAATATGGTGACACAGGTAATTCCAGGCCATTTTTTTCTCCATGTTTCTCTTCTAATGTCAGCCTGGGCTAGGTTTAGGTAGAACACTTTCCAGCAAGTTTGGCTTAGTCCATAAGATTTGGTTCCAATCTGCATGAAAGGAATCCAGCGTCTGTATGTGGAAAAAGACAGAAAAGAGGGAAATAATATAGAAAATACTAAACCAACCTGACAAGGAATGAGATTTCAAGGCTGCATTTTGGATTTTTTTGGAAAGCAGAACTCTTCAAGTATAACAAGTTTCTGTAGTCAGGATGTGGAACATTGTGCCCAATGCTTATATTTCAAATGTGGATTATTCACCTTTCAGGATAAGGTGTTACTTAACTCTTCGGAAATTTCTTCCTATCACATGACCCAAAGGTTCCTTTGTTCCCTGAGGCTGAGCTCACTAAGGGAGTCTTTCTCACTTGACAATGTCAAAAAAGGTATTTTCTGACATCACCTAAATTTTGTGCTTTACTTTCATCTGAAACATTGGTGACATTATGACCTAGTCTGTCTGAGTAGTTTGAGGATTTAAAGATTTTTGGAGAGACTGACAATGAATAAGGCAATAGACCTTAATTATGGAGTGTTCTTGTAGTGCAAGAAAGAGCCTGGAGTTTAAAAGGAGACACTGGGATTGAGAGCAGAAGGTACAGGGGCATCAGTGGAAGGAGGCAGGCTATGAGGCAGACTATTGGAATCTCTTTTGTGGTGGTCTTTTAGTCCATAACAGAAAAAGAGGTAGGAGTGTGAGATAGTTCTTTGGACAGATGAGCATACTTCCCTTAGATTTTGCACCTCCAGGTTTTGAGAAGCTCTCCATTGCTCTTCCTAGTCAATGTGTTGGAGGCTAGGGTCCTTCATCATTTGCACAATGGGACCAGGCAGGACTTTATGGGGATGGATCTATTCTTGCTCAGTCTGCTTGGTTTTCCATATCTCATGTCACAATTGGAGAGATAGAATAGAGAAGAAGGATATTTTTATGAAAAGTAGTTCAGAGTAAAGGCAGCTTGCTGTGAGTGA
Organism: Myrmecobius fasciatus; assembly: GCA_023553655.1. Taxonomy (NCBI): domain Eukaryota; kingdom Metazoa; phylum Chordata; class Mammalia; order Dasyuromorphia; family Myrmecobiidae; genus Myrmecobius; species Myrmecobius fasciatus. The sequence goes on along the minus strand of JAJPUD010001394.1, from coordinate 27,705 downwards.
AACAAATGGGTCTCTGAGAAGCCCTCCAAACCAGAGAGGTTTGTTAGACTATCATACCTTATTGTCTGGAATATGTGATATCTTCTATGACTATGTGTGATATAGTGGGAAGTTCACTAGCCTTGAAATCCATCCCAGGTGGATTTCAAGGTACACAGCCCAGCTCCAACAGATGCTCACTATGTGATCTTAGAAAAATCACCTAGTCTCCCTGGGTCTCAGTTTTATCACCCTTGAAATGAGGCTGTTGGCCTAAATGGCTTCTGAGGTCTCTGGAGGCTCTGATATTCATGATTTTGTGAAGAGTGTCAGTCAGTCATATTAAAAGCTTTGCTTTAATGAAGCTGAGATAGAGCTATCATATAGCTGTAGTAAATCCTCCCTAAATCAGATTAAATGAGGGAAAAAGCCAGTTAATATGGAAAAACATTTTATGTACCTTTAAAGAGATGCAATTTGACTGTTTTCAGAATCCTTGCTCCATTTCTTTAAACTATGTGGTGACCTCAGATTTCCCCTTTCTGGATCACAGTTTTTCCTCACCCATAAAATGAGAGGATTTGGGAAAGATGATCTCTAAAGTTCCTCTAAGTCCTATACACTTACTAATATATTAATTCATTCCAGGTTACCTTAGAATCACATCTTTCTGAGGCACAGAAGTAAAAATACCTATGATTTCTGTGCATGTACCATTTCTCTCACTAAATAGTAAGCTCTATGACAGCAGGCACTGTGCCTTATCTAGATTTTTAACTCCCCCAATCCTAGGACACTGCTCTGTACTCAGTCTAGGGTCTTAATAAATAATTAATAAACTGTGGTGGTTGATTTGTTTTTAATGAAGTGCTACCGATCAATGGCTTGATATAATGACCATTTGCCTGGTTTGTAATTAGTGTAGCACAATTCTTCTGAAGTATTTGAATATAGTCTGATAAATGATCACAAATTCTATAGAAGGGAAAAGGAAGGGAATAAGTACTTATTAAGCATCTATTATGTTCCAGGCATGTGCAAAGCACTTTAAAATATTATCTCATTGTATCCTCACAACAGCTTTGTGAAATAGATGATATTCTGTTCCCTGTTTTACAATGGAAGGAACTGAGCCAAATAGGTGAAGTGACTTGCCTAGGGTCACATAGTAAGGATCTGAGCTTGGATTTGAATTCAGGTCTTTCTGACTTCAAGCCTACTGCTTTATCCACTGTACCATCCATATTACTTACTGAGAATCTGGAAACCTTCCTTTGGGATATGACTTCAGGAAAGAAATATACCACTTCCACATAAGTCTGTCTCTCTCTCCTTCCTTCCCCCTCTTCTCTCCCTCTCTCTGTCTCTCTTTGCCTTAGCTCAGATTGATTTTTTTTAATTGAACTAAATACAAAATAAGAAAAAACAGGATAGAAAAAGAAAGACAGAAAAGGAAAAGAAAACAAAACATCTGTCATGTGCCAAGTGAAACATCAGGGAGGATTCAAAATATGTAATAATAAATTTCCATTTCAAGAAAGCATATATAGTAATAGAAGAGATTATATTCATGAGTATCTAGTTTTCCTTTGCTTCCTTGTAGGTTATATTTTTGTTCCCTGCTGTGTACTTGTTACTTTATTTTTTCCCCCTTTCATTCCCCTTCACCCTAATTGAAGCAGGCTACAATTAATCACAGATATATTTATATATAATATATATACCCTTATATATATTCACACTCACAGACATATATCTACATATATATCCCATTATACATACATAAATACATATATACTCACACACACACACACATATATATATACACATATGCATTTACCCATATGTAAATTTGCATCTAAAACAATATCAATATGACATATAATGTAGATTTTTCTCTTGGTTGAATCTTTAAATTTGATTTTGTCTAAGATCAGTGATTACTAGCCCTACTATTATTTTCTAATAATTTCTACTTCTGATCCTTGCTGTAGTGTTTCTCTGTCTCTTATTTCCTATCCCTGATAACTCTTCTACTTTAATTCTGCTCTTTAACTGGCTTTGCTATTACTTAACTTCCCCCAATGTGGATCACTCCCTTATCTTCCTCCCCTCCTCTCCTCCCTTCCCCCTTTCCTTCCCTCTTTATTCCATTCTCATTAATTGATGTACCTTATCCCGCTTCTGTTAATCTAAACATCCTTCTGTACCTCACCTAATCCTCAAATAAGTATCTCTTCTCTCTCTCCTTAGAGTTAGACTGTCAGAACTAAAAGGAATTTTAACAATCATTTAGTCTAGGGCATATATTTTTTTTGTTTTTAACAGAGTATCTACTTTTCACTTCCCCAAAGACTAAGACAAGCATACTAGAAAAAGTCAGCAAGGGGGTGAGTTCTGTGCATATAGTGTGGGAGCCTAGGGGTTGTGCAGCTTAACCCTTTGTTAACAACAACAACAACAAAAAAGAATTTAAGCCCTGAAGTATGAGTGAGAGTTGTATAAATCTAGGGTGAAGAGAATGGGGAGTGATTTGGGAGGAGGTAGAATGTCAGGGGATTGGACTGTGAGCAAAAGCATCATCTACTTAATACTGGAATATGGGAAAGACTGATGAAGGGGTTATGGGCCAGGATATTAAAAAATAAATTTCTATTGTTATTCTGACCTTGACAAACACCAAAAAGCATAAACATTTCCATATACAAGGAACAGAAAAAGAGGATTATGTATGAAACCAAGAATCTCATTATATACAGTTTATTTTTGCAAACATTTATTCAGTTCACCATGTTAGTTCCAAAGCTCTCACTTGTCTATTTTTTTAAAAATTTTCTTTCTAATCTCTTCTGTACATTTTCATTATATGCTCCATAGATCCTCATTTCTTTCTTTTTTGTTGGGGGGACATTACCATTATTAGCCCTACGATTCTCCTCTACCCCAAAAAACTCTTCCCTTTGTAACAAGTTAGCATAGTAAAGCAAAAGAAATTTATGCATTATCCAGGTCTGAAAAAAAATGTTTCTCATTCTTCACCTCTAGTCTATCACCTCTATGTCAAGAGGTGAGTAGAATGTTTCATTCTGAAGTTATAACTCACCTTTGCATTTATCAGAATTCTTAAGTCTTTTGAAATTTATTTAAAAAATTTTGTTGCATGTATTGTATAAATTAAATTATTCTCTTATTCTGTACACTGCACTCTGCACCAATTCTTAGAATTCTTTCCAGGTTTTTCTAGTATAAATCTTTCAGAATTTTTTTGGTGGCACAATAATATTCCATTATATTTATATGCCTTAATTTGTTCAGACATTCAAAAAATAATGATTGTTCTTTTAGTTTCCAGTTATATGCTGTAACAAAAGTGCTTCTTTGAATATTTTATACATGAGTTCTTTCTGTGTTTCTTTGATTTCTTTTTGGCATGTGCCTATTTAAGAAGTGCCATTGTATCAAAGACAGGTGCAGGGAATTTTGTTTTGATTTACTATGCTAACTTGATTTAAGACTTTTTGGGAATAGTTCCAAATTGCTTTCCAGAATGACTGGACCAATTCACAGCCCCACCAATTGTGCATTAATATTCTTCCCCAGCCTTTCCTAAAGTAATTTTTCTTTTCTTTTCTTTCTTTTTTTTTTGATCATCTTTGCTAATCTGGTGAGTGTGAGGCAGAATCTCAGTTTTTTAAATTTTCATTTTTCTTATGATTAGTGATTTGCAGCATTTTAAAAATTTGATTGTTGATAACTTCTTTTGAGAATTGTCTTCATATCTTTTGACCATTCATTTATTGGGCAATATCTTTTACACTTATATATTTTAATTCATTATATATCTTAGATATCAGAGATTTATTAGAGAAAATTACTGCAGAGGTTTTTCCAAGTTAATTGTTTCCCTTTAATTTTAGCAGCATTGATTCTGTGCAAAAGCTTTTCATTGTATGTAATGAAATTATTCATTTTATTTCCTGTGATTCTCCCTATCCATTAGTCATTAAAAAGTATCTCCTTTCCTTTTTCTCTAATTACTTTACTATGTGAAATTTATAATATAAATGACCTTTAAATATAAAGACCTTTAGGCCTTATATTCATTTGGAGCTTATTATTGTATACAGTGTTAGATATTGGTGTAAATCAAATTTTTTCCCAATGACTTTCTAATTTTTTCAGCAATATTTCTCAAATAATGAATTTATTTCCTGATGTTGGGGTTACTGATCACTAACATGATATAGTCATTTGGTCTTACATATTCTTAATCTGTTCCACTAATCAGCTTTTTATTTTATTTTATTTTTTTAAGTAGGACCAATTTCTTTTGATGACTACTGATTTATAGTATAGTTTGAGATATCAGATACTGCTGGGCCTCCTTCCTTCCCAATTTTTTTTTTAAATTTCCTTGAGATTTTGACTTTTTTCCCCTTCGAATGACTTTTTAAAAATTCTAAAAAGTAAATTTTCAGTAGTTTAATTGGCATAATACTGAAAATAAATTAAGTAATTTTATAATCTTTATTATTTTGACATAGAACAGTCATGAACAATTAATATCACTCCAGTTATTTATATCTATTTATTTACATCTGCTTCTGTTCCTGTGTTTTATGGTGGTATTCATATAATTACTATGGTAGATGGATTTCCAAATATTTAAACATTCTGTAGTCTATTTGAATATAATTTCTCTTTCTCTTTTTTATTATTTTGGGGGGGTAACATAGAGAAAGTTTTATTATTTGTGGGGTTTATTTTATATCCTACTACTTCACTGACAATATAAATTGTTTAAATTAAGTTTTAGTTTCTCTAAATAGGCTATTATATATCATCAGCAAAATGTGATAATCTTGTTCCTTCTTCTCTAGGCCTATTCTCTTAATTTTTTGTCTTGCCTGATTTTTATAGACAACATCTATAGAACTATATCAAATGTGAATTGTGGTAATGGACATCCTTGCTTTACTCTTGATTTTATTGGAAAAATTTCTAGCATTTCTCCACTAAAGATAATGCCATTTTTTGGTTTTAGATAGATACTATTTAGATATGAAAGACAAATGTATTGTATTGGATAGAAAGATGGCTCCAAGCTGGAGTTCCACCTCTCACACATGCTAACAATGTGACTCTGGGCAAATCTTTTAACTTTTCAGTGCTCTTGGCAAATTCCTAAGATCTATCAACATAAGTTATTGAGAAGATCCCAATTTTCATTTTAGTAGAAGGAATTTTTTTATCTGATTGTTTCCTATCTATAAAAGTACAGATTTAATCTTTGGTTTTTTTTTTTAATGTTAAAGAAGGGTTCATTTATTTTCATATTTTTATAATCTTATTTTTTTTATACAAATGAATGTTGCATGCTTTGTTGGAAGCTTTTTCTACATCTCTTGATGTAATAATATAAATGTTCTTTTTGGGGGGAGGGGCAAGGCAGCTGGGATTAAGTAACTTGTCCAGGGTCCCACAGCTAGTAAGTATTAAATGTCTAAGGCCAGGTTTGAACTTACATCCTCTTGGCTCTATCCACTGCACCATCTACCTGCCCCTATATAATTGCCTTTAAAAAATAAATAGCATTTATTATGACAATTTTAAAAAATAGTGAACCAACTCTGTATTTTAAATATAATCCAACTTTGCCATATTATCTTTTGAAAGTGTTTCTGTCTCTTTGCTAGTATTTTATTCAATATTTTGCATCAATATTCACTATCAGTCAATAATTTTATTTTTCTTTTTTCATCTTTGATAGTATTTTTCCCCTATTGTTGCCGTTTATGTAATATTTGATTTAATTGTTCTTTGAATGTTTTATTAAGTTCAATGATAAATTTAAATAATTATAAATTAATTACAATGATAATATAATATAATAAACAATTAATAATTAAATATTCTGTTATAACCTGATCCATTTCTTTTGATTTTTGAGACTAGGTTACCAATATTTTTTATTTCTTGTTCTGCTAATCTGAATATTTTATATTTTTATAACTAACCATCCATTTTATTTATCACTTTTGTTGGCATATAATTTAGCAAAATAGTTTTTTTCCGAAGCATTCTGCTTTTTATTTTTCAAAATACATGCAAAGATAATTTTCAACATTTACCCTTGCAAAACTTTGTGTTCCATATTTTTCTCCTTGCCTTTCTTTCCCCCTCTCCTAGATAACAGGTAATCCAATATAGGTTAAATATGTAAAGTTCTTCTAAACATATATCCACATTTATCATGCTGCAAAGAAGAATCAGATCAAAAAGGAAAAAAAATTGAGAAAGAAAATAACAAACAAAACCAGCAACAAAAGATGAAAATACTGTGTTGTGATCCATATTTAGATGGCTCTCTCTCTATCATAAATCTTTTGGAATTGGCCTGAATCACCTCATTGTTGAAAAGACCCAAGTTCATCACAGCTGATCATCATATAATCTTGTTGTTGCTGTCTACAATGTTCTTTTGGTTCTATTCACTTCACTTAGCACTTACTTCATGTAAGTTTCTCCAAGCCTTTGTGAAATCATCCTGCTGATCATTTCTTATAGAACAATAATATTCTATTACATTCTATACCATAACTTATTCAGCCATACCCCAATTGATGGAATGCACTCAGTTTCCAGTTCTTTGCCACTATAAAAAGAGCAAAGACAAACATTTTTGCACATGTGGGTCCATTATCCTTTTTAATGATCTCTTTGGGATACAGTAGAGACACTGTTGAATCAAAGGATAATGCATAATTTGATAGCCCTTTGGGCATGGTTCCAGAATGGTTGGAACCCTTCACAGTTCCACCAACAATGTATTAGTGTCCCAGTTTTCCCACATCCCCTCCAACATTTATCATTAGCTTTTCCTGTCATCTTAGTCAATTTGAGAGGTATGTAGAGGTACCTCAGAGTTGTCTTAATTTGTATTTCTCTAAACAATAATGATTTAGAGAATTTTTTCAGATGATTATATATTATTCCTTTATCTGAAAATTATTCACATCCTCTGGCTATCTATCAATTGAGGAATGACTTGTATTCTTATAAATTTGAATCAATTCTCTATGTATTTTAGAAATGAGGCCTTTAGCAGAACCCTTGGGTGTAAATTTTTCCCCCCAGTTTTCTGTCTCTCTTTTAGTGTTGACTGCATTGGTTTTGTTTGCACCAAAACTTTTTAATATAATCAAAATGATCCATTTTGTATTTTATAATGTTTTCTGGCTCTTCTTTGGTCATAAATTCCTTCCTTCTCCCCAGATCTGAGAGGTGAACTATTCCTTGTTTTCCTAATTTGCTTAGAATATCATCCTTTATGTCTAAATTATGAATCCATTTCAAACTTATTTTGGTATAGGGTGTTAAATGTTGATCAGTGCCTAGTTTCTGCCCTACTATTTTCCAATTTCCCAGCAATTTTTGTCTGGAGTCTTTGGATTTATCAAACAGTAGATTACTATAGTCATTGACAATTGTGTCTTGTGAACCTAATTTATTCCACTGGTCCGCTATTCTATTTCTCACTCAGTACCAAATGATTTTGGTGACCACTGCTTTATAAGAGTAAAATACCTTATAATAGTTTCTTTACCTCCTTCTGATTTGAATTTTTCTTCTCTGTTTTTGATTTTATTTGATTATTTGGTAATTTTGTTTTCCTCTCTTCAAAAATAATTATATTAGCTAAAAGTATCAATTTTGTTAGCTTTTTTAAGGTTTTAATTTTATTTGTATATACAATTTTTCCCTTTTAGTTTTCTTATTCCTTGATTTTCAGAATTTCTATATTTTTGACCAGGAGTTTTTCTTTTTTAAAGACTTAGTTATAAAAATAATTTTAGAAGTTTCAATCAATAGACTGATCCATTTGATGCTAGAGAAGGCTTGATTGTCAATTTTTTTTCCTTTGTCTTTTTTCTTGTATACCTATTTATATGTGCATGTACATAGGGGAACGGAGGCTGGAAAATGAAAAAGACAACTTTGAAAAGGGGGCAGAAGATAAGTTCACACTGGATGCACCAGATTTGGGTCAGCTGATAAAAATCACCATTGGCCATAACAATAAAGGTGGATCTGCAGGCTGGTTCCTATCCAAGGTGGGTTTTTAACACCTATTAATAACTGTTGACAAACCACAAGAGAATTTTTATACTCTTCTGCATATTATAATGTTCAAGGCCTTTCACAATCCAAGTGAATGAATGGAAGAGATTCCTTTATGAACACTTAATAGTGAACTAGGCATTGTATATTGGCAATGCAAATACAAAATTGAGACAGACTATGACCTTAAAGCATTTACTTTTTTTTTTTTTGCTGAGGCAATTGGGGTTAAATGACTTGCCCAGAGTCACACAGCTAGGACGTGTGAAGTGTCTGAGATCAGATTTGAACTCAGGTCCTCCAGACTTCAGGGCCGGTGCTCTATACACTGCACTACCACCTAGCTACCCTAGCATTTACATTAAAAAAAAAGAAAGACTATACAGTTAGGGTGGTATTTGAAGATGAATGTTTGGGTCTGAAAAATCACAGGGATTTTTCACAGGAGCCATATTGCAATGAATTGACAAAACTTTTCTAGAAGTCAAAGATAGTATTGATTTGTTTGTGTTTTCCAGAATGAGGGAGAAAACTAAGTATGGGGTAGAAGGTGGGGGAAGTGTAGAAGCAGAGTAAGGACAGGATTGGGCTAGATGGCTAGGTAGATTGCAAAGTATGGCCTGATTTGAGATTGGTTAGATATTAATCAACAAGCATTAATTAAATACTAACTATGTGCCATATACTATGTTAAGTACAAGGCTAAAAAGATGGGAAAACAATTTATGCCCTCAGGGATCTTAATTCTAACGAGGGGGAAACACGTGTGTGTATATGTACATGTGTATATATACACCACACATATACAGTAAGTATAAGATGGATGGTTGGAGTGTGAGCACCACATTCTATATGAAGCCTTTCAGGATTCCTCTTTCTACCAGTCTCCTCCATCCCCAACTACCTTGCATTTCACTATGTTCTATTCATTTGTATTCATTCTTTTTAATATTCATTCTACACACACACACACACACACACACACACACACACACACAGAATCTACCCTCTTCACTAGGACTGAGGTGACTCGTAACCATCAGTTTTATTGTATTTTTAGTGTTGTTATTAAAAAATTATATATATATAATATTATGATATAATATATTAACATATTATTAGTATACAATAAAGGAAAATATATTTATATATAATATTATAATATATATGTTTATGTATATTTATATATATACATTATATTTGTATTTATTTATATATATATTTATAAAGGCGTGCTGAATAGAGAATCGGGTGCAAAGTCAGGTAGACTCTTCTTTTAGAGTTCAAATCTGGCTTCAGACACTTCCTAGCTGTGTGACTCCAAAGTCACTTAATCTGTTTGCCTCAATTTCCCCATATGTAAAATGAGTTGGAAAAGGAAATGGCAAACCACTCCAGCATCTTTGCCAAGAAAACACTAAATGGAAGTAATCCTTAAGAGGTGAACATGATTGAATAGCTGCAGCAGAAGAAGGAATTTCCTTATATCAATGAAACCACCTGTGTAGTGCCTATTCTTATTTTCTCTAATGCGATATCTTTTCTCTATGAGGTGGACCAACAGACAAGTACTAGTATATGAATGTGCATAAACATTTTTAGCCATCAATATAAACATACATTCACAAAGGAAGGATAGTCCTTGCAGTTAACAAAATTATTAAATGGGGAAGAGATCTTTATACATCTTTTTGAGAGGTGATACACTTTCAAATGAATTGCAGTAGTCACAGTCTAATGAGTCTGGCACAAATTGGCACCTGAGTTGGACCTTGGAAGATGGAAAGGATTCCAAGTGGCAGAAACACAGAGGGAATGCATTCCAGATATGGGGAGAATAGATGGAGGAAAAAGAGAATGGGATGAGATAGGGGAGCAGTGTGATGGGGGAATAACATGAAATAATTTTGGAAAAATAGAAGGGACCCAGATTGTGAAAGGCTCTCAATGTCAGCATAAGGAGTTTATATTTTATCTTATGAATAATGAAGAGTTGCTGAAGAATTTTGAACAAGGTGGTGACGTTAAAATCTGTATTAGATTTGAGATTAGACATCAGCAAAACTAGGAAAGGATAAAATGTTGACCTGTTATGAGATGTATCGCTAACCATCAAGCTGGATTCTAGTAATCCAGGATCCTAGGGAGGAGACAAAGACAGTCTACAGCTGGTCTAAGAACAGGTGTTAAGCCTTCATTGGCCTTAGGGTTTGTCTGTTTTCTTTGCTGCCAATGAACTGGGAACTATTCCAATTCCTAGAAGAGCCACAAAGATTAATTAATTAATTAATCTACTATGAAATTATGTATTTTCTCTTTGTTTATCCCCCTGAATATATCACTTTAGTGCTTAGAAATAAACCTCTAAAGGATGATTCTTAAAACATTTTTAAATTTAATTTAATTTTTAGATCCCAATTCTTTCCCCCTCTCCTACTAAGAAAGCAAGGAAAGCAAAACCCATTACAGATATATATGGCCATACAAAACAGATTTCCTCATTAACCATATCAAAAAAAAAAAAAAAAAGGAAAAAGGAAAAAAAAACTGCTTTACTATGCACTCTGAATTCATCAGTTCTTTATCTGGAGGCAGATACTATGTTTCTTTTCTTTTTCTTTTTTTTTCTTTTTGCAATTCTTCTATACATATTTCCACAATTATTATGCTGCAAAAAAATCAGATCAAAAAGGGAAAAAATAAGAAAGAAAACAAAATGTAAGCAAAAAACAACAAAAAAATGAAAACATTATGTTGTGATCCACACTTAGTTTCCACAATCCTCTCTCTGGGTGCAGTAGATACTATGTTTCATCATTAAGGACTTTGGAATTGTGATTGATCATTCTGTCAATCAGTAATGCTAACTCTTTCAAAGTTGATTATCTTTATGACATTGCTGTTGCTATATAAATAGTTCTCCATTGCTTATTCCATTTTGTATCAGTTCATAGAAGTCTCCCCAGTTGTTTCTGAAACCATCTTCTTCATTCTTTTTTATAGCCCAATAATTTTCCATCACATTCACTTGCCCTTACTTATTCAGGCATTCCTTAATTGAACCCCTTAGTATTCAGTTCTTTGCTACCACAAAAGAGCTACCATAAATATTTTTGTACATAATGGTTCTTTTTTTTCATTTATCATTTTGGAATACAAGCTTTACATTTACATGCTGGCTAAGAAAGGTTCCAAAGCTCAGGGAAGCTTTTCTTTTTCTATAGGCAAAACTGGAGGCAGGCTAAAGAATGAAGGGAGAACAGTGATAAACTAGAAAGAGGCTTCAATGACCAAGACCATGGGCTCACTGGGCTAGGGGTAAGGGATGGGGTGGCCAAGTAGAATAGGTCATATCACATAATTTTCTCAAGACATGAATGTGATCTTGAGTAAAGAGGCCACAGTATCAGATAAGGATGGAAACTTTCACTTCTCAGCTCCCAAGTCTACCTAATATAGCCTTCATTTGTGCTTTCTTACCTCCTGGGTTGTTTACACTTGGGCATGTCACCATTTGGGGTTTCTGGGTGATGTAGCGATTAGTGTCCTGGGGCTGGAGTCAAGAAAACTCCACTTTTGTAGTTCAAATCTGACCTCAGATGCTTCCTAGCTATGTAACCTTGGCCAAGTCACTTAACTCTTTTTTGCCTCAGTTTCCTCATCTGTAAAATAAGCTGGAAAAGGAAAAGGCAATCTACTCGAGTATCTTTGCCAAAAAAAAAACCCAAATGGGGTCATGAAGACTCAGACATGATTGAAACAAGTGAACAATAACAACATGTCACTTCAGCCCTTCAGACTAACTGAGGCTTCTAAAGACTTAGGTTGTTGGCTCCCTTTTGCCTAATCCTAGACAGCATCTAACCATGAATAACAGCTTTTTTGAGGAGAGACTTAAGTAAGAGCCTATTAATGCCACTCAGGTATATTGATATTCTCACTAACTTGATGATGTTCTCTTTCAGCTCTTCCATTTATGGTGCTGAATGACTGATAATTAGATTCTTTGGTTCTACTCTCCTGCATATCACATTCTGCTAGTTGACTTGTATAGCTACAACTCCTGATCGAGCATCTGCAAGGAGAAATTAATTAAACACAGTCCATTTTCCAAGCTGACTACATTTCCTGACTCTAGTCAAAAACTACAAGGGCACATGGTTTTTATAGCAAGATTTGAATTCAGATATTCTGACTTAAGGCAATAGCATGAGCTGGTAGACAAAAACATTAATAGAGTCTTTAATCTGCAATAATAGAGATGTAGTATCCAGGGCCAGGTGGAGTTTTTGTATTCTGTCTAGTTAAACTGCCTCTGGAGGATTGTTTTCAGTTTGAAGTTCTACATTTTAGCTCTTCCACCATGTACCATTTTGCATTTGGGTATATTTTAGCATCAAGAGTTTTTGTACAAACTAAACTAATGCAGACAAGATTAGGAGGGAAGTAATAAATTGGGAAATCATCTTTATATTTAAGGGTTCTGATAAAGGCCTCATTTCTAAAATATAGAGAGAATTGTCTCATATTTATAAGAATTCAAGCCACTCTTCAATCGATAAATGATCAAAGAATACAAGCAGAAAATTTTCAGATGATGAAATTAAAACTATTTCTAGTTATATGAAAAGATGCTCCAAATCACTATCAATCAGAGAAATGCAAATTAAGACAACTCTGAGATACCACTACACACCTGTCAGAATGGCTAAGATGACAGGAAAAGATAATGTTGAATGTTGGAAGGGATGTGAGAAAACTGGGACACTGATACATTGTTGGTGGAACTGTGAACGGATCCAACCATTCTGGAGAACAATTTGGAGCTATGCTCAAAAAGTTATCAAACTGTGCATACCCTTTGACCCAGCAGCATTTCTATTGGGCTTATATCCCAAAGAAATCATAAAGAAAGGAAAAGGCCCCACATGTGCAAGAATGTTTGTGGCAGCCCTTTTTGTAGTGGCTAGAAACTGCAAACTGAATGGATGCCCATCATTTGGAGAATGGCTGAATGAATTATGGTATATGAATGTTATGGAATATTATTGTTCTATAAGAAACGACCAGCAGGATGATTTCAGAGAGGTCTGGAGAGACTTATATGAACTGATGCTGAGTGAAATGAGCAGAACCAGGAGAACATTATACACAGCAACAAGACTATATGATGATCAATTCTGATGGACATGGCTCTCTTCAGCAATGATGTGATTCAAACCAGTTCCAATTGTTCAGAGAAGAAAGCCATATACACCCAGAGAGAGGGATATGAAATGTGGACCACAACATAACATTTTCATGCTCTCTATTGATGTTTGCTTGCATTATGTTTCCCTTCTCAGATTTTTTTTTCTTGTAGATCCGACTTTTTTTTGCACAGCAAGACAACCGTAAAAATATACATACATATATTCAATTTGTCAAGTGTTTTAACATAATTAACATGTAGTGGACTTCCTGCCATCTAGGGGAAGGATAGGGACTAGGAGGGTAAAATTTGTAACAGAAAGCTTTGCAAGGGTCAATGTTGAAGGATTACCCATACATATGTTTTGCAAATAAAAAGCTTTAATTTAAAAAAAAAAAGATTCCCCAGTCTAGAGATCCCCAACTATGATTGGATTTTGAAGCCTTATATGACAGATATTTATGTCAGTTGCTTCCCCAACTCCCACCCATAATGTTGTTGGCCAGAATTTGAAGGGAATGTGAAGGGAACACAGGAAAGTCTAATTATCTACTCTGTTCAATGACATAATTCATTATCATCCCTCTCTGTCTCCTCCACTGCAAATCTCCAATTGTGGGGGAAATGAAAAAAAGCTCTTCCTTGTTCAGATGTGATGAAAGGCTACCTGTCTCAGATTTACTCTCATTTCACAGGGTGCTTGCTGTTGGCAGGAGCCATTGTGGATCTGGGTTGTGGCCAGTAATTTTGTGAATTCAAAAACTTAATTCTACCATTTCATTGATGGCAAGCAGGCTCCAGTGGACTGATACACTATCCAAACCCACAGAGACTAACCTGCTTCTGTAGATATACCTGCCTTAGGAATTCTTTATTTGGACAGGATCATCCTGGTGGGCAGATCCACTCAGAGGATTAAATTATAGATCAGAAAGTTGTTTGGTGACTTCAGAATTAAAAAAGGAGATGAATATTTGAGGATATTCCTTTTAAGCAACAATCAACTTCACATGTACAAAGATGGCAGAAATATGGGTGGATTTCAATTTGGCTGAAAAAATGAGGTTTTTGTAATTCGATATGTCAATAGTATAAACTGGTAGCCAAAATATTAATATATCTTTAACCTGCAATAACAGAAGAATGTCTAGGGCTAGGTAGGAACTAGTGTTTTTATACTCTACCTGGTCAAACCATCTCTGGAGGATTGTGTCCAGTTTAAGATACTCCATTTTAAAATGGATACTGACAAGTAAGGGAGTATCTAGAGGAAGGCAACAAGGAAAATAATGGACTTCAGGATTCTGCCATCTGAATACTGATTGAAGGACATAGGATTTTGCTGCATGCTATCTGATGATCTTGACAAATCTATGACCCTCAGTTCCCTCACCTAAAAAAATAAGGGATTTGTATGAGATGATCTTCAAGACTGATCTCTTCTAGGTTTAAATATTCTGAAATGAGGATAACCAACCTGAAGAAAGAAAGCCTGGGTGGGAGAAAAAGGGAGGAAAATGGGATCCATAAGGGCTGGGGTTGTTTTCAAAGTATTTGAAGAGGGTTTCAACTTGAAGTAATATAGCATAGTGGAAATAGGGCACTGGGTTGAGAATCCAGAGGAAAATTTGTATTCCAATCCTGCCTCAGAGATTTACTAGCTGTGTGACCCTGTGCAAGTGACATAAACTCTCTGTGCTTCAGTTCCTTCAATTGTAAAATGAGAAGTAGATGGATTCAGTGATCTAGGTCCTTTCAGCTCTCAATTTATGATTCGATATCTCAATAACTTGTTCTGCTTGATCACAGAGGGCAAAAAGAACAACAGATTGAAGTTGGAAAGTGGAAAAATTAGGCTTGATGTCAGAAAAAAAACCCTACCACAAAACTTCCTAACAAATCTCTCCCAAAATAGAACAGGCTGCCTCTGGAAGTAATAGGTCCTCCTTCTCTGGGGGGATTGGATGACCACTTGTCAGGGATGTCATAAGTGGGGATTCTTGTATAGGAGTGGATTGGACTCTGAACTTCCTTTCCACTCTGAGATTCCGTGACTTGGTGATATATATTTATACAGCTTGATTAATGGCCCTTCTCTGCTCTAGGGATATTTCTGTCTAATGGAGCGGGACTGATCTAGAAACAGAGCAGCCTCTTTCTTGGACAGTGTCGGAGACGCATTCACGAATGCTACCATATAACTCATTTTTTTTCAGTGCTCCTTTTCTGTCATCAAATGCTTCGCTCATTGCCACATAACCAGAGAAAGGACATATTACAATTAATCTATTATGTCTTATCTTGCATCAGTTACATCTCAGAGGTAGCATCTTCCTCACAAGGAAAGGAGAGGTCCCTTTAGCATCTTCACAGACCATTTCTCAGGATAGCTTATTTCTAGGTGAACTCTTGTCATTTTTACTTTCAGAAAGTGATATGCTTTGATCTTGTCACTAAATTCTAGGGGTCCAATCTGCATCCACCTATGTTTTGCCCAAATTACTCTCCTCTACCCATTCTAGTCTCCAGCCAAACTGGACTGTTCTCTCCCCATCCTAAACACTGCTAAACACTGCTGACTCTACTCAATTGGTATAAGTCTTTCCTGTGCCTGCTATGTCATCTCACCCCCTCATTTCCTCTTCCTCTTGTTCCTCCTTCATAAACCAAATGTCATTCCCTTTAGGAAATAGGGTATGGTAGAAGAGAATACTGCACTTGAAGTTAGAGACCTAGGTTCAAGTTTTGTCTCTGCTACTTACTGTTTACGAGAGCTTGAATTAAGTTAACTTTAGTTTCCCTAACTATAAAATAGGAGATTGGATTAGTTGACTTTGAAGATCTCTTCCAGATCTAAATCTGTGATTCCCTAAGATGATGTCTTTCCCACAGTCACATATACCACTTAATTTTGAATGTGATTGACATGTAATAATATAGTTATCTTTGCAGATAGCTTCTTATCCCTCTACTAGGCTATAAATTTCAGGAGGGTAAGGACTGTGTTTTACCTAATTTTTAAAAATCTTTCTTACCACCTAATAGCAGTGTACTGCATACCAGAGGTATTAATGTTTATTGACTGGCTAAATAATAAAGTGGAAAGCAAGTTAAAGAATATATATGGTAGAATTTTAAAATCTCAGCTTCTATTTTTTAAACTCAAGTTTTGTGGAAAATGTCAAACTAAATTCCTCACACATTAAATTATTGATTATGGAAAGGAACACTGATTTATATAATAGAAACAACAGATAATTAAAAATCATTCACATTTGGTTTGCAATGCATAGCAGGAGATATATATTTTTTAGTAATAGAATTACTCTTATAATGATGCTTTGCTTAGACTAACAATAAAATGAGTTTGTGTTTCCAGAGCACAGAGCTGAAAGAGGTAGGTCAAATGCATCAAGGGAGAAACCTGACTAGAAGTCTTAAACATTGACTAAAGATGATCCAAAAATGGATAATTAAGAGTTGACTATATTCTCTTCTTCCTTCCATTTCCCTCCACCTTCCAGATTATCATTGAAGACATTGGGAACAAAAGAAAATATGATTTCCCACTTGACCGATGGCTGGCTCTAGATGAAGATGATGGCAAAATTCAACGGGATATTTTGGTGGGAGGTGCTATAACCACAGGTAAAGACTGGGGACAGAGGATCACTGTTAGAATCTTTGTCAAATCTTTGTCATAGTTACCATCTCATGAGAAGCAACAAACAGATGAGATAGCCACTGTCCACCATTCAGTCTGCCTTGACATTACCTTGTTCATCCTGGCTGCCTTGCCTTTGAAACACCTGCATCAATTCTCCCAGAAGGGGTAGGTAGAGTAGGAGAGAACACTTGAAGGCTCATAAGATTCTAAACCTTGAAAACATCCTAAAGACCCTCAAGTCAACCCCTCCACCTCATTTCATAAAAAAGGAAACTGAATCATAGGGAAAATAAATAATCTATGATCATATAGACTGCATCTAGAACTTAAATCTAGCTCCTTTGATAATATGTGTATAAGAACTTGCTCAAAGACAAAATATTAATCAGACTGCCAAGTATTTGAATAGCCTAATCCTTTCATTACATGTGAAACATGTGTCAAAATAGCCCTATCTGGATAGCTCCATAGGATCAGCATAATGATCTCATCAACCCATATCTCCATCTCTGGTAATGGCACCATGACTGCAAGAGGCCACTCAAAGTTGAGGAAGATCCCCATACAGTCCAAAATTCCTTTTTATTTAATTATTCATGGACAAATCATTTATGACATTAACATTCATTCCCATCTTACTGCCAATTTAAATTGTAATTTCCCCCAGAAAGTGATTAGAAGGAAAAAAGTATAGGGAAATGGACCTTGGATGCAAGTCCAGAGATTTGGATTCTAGTTCTGGCTCTATCACTTACTTGGTATGTGACTTTGGATAAGCTGCTTTGCCTTATTTTTTCATCTGTAAGAAGAGGATACCAATCCCTGGTTTAATTATCTCCTAAGGCTATTGCAGTAGAAGATTTAGAGCTGGAAGCTACCTGAAAGTCATGTAGTCCAACCTCTACAATTTACAAATGAGGAAACTGAGACCAGATAGATGACTGATTTGCTCAAATTCCCCCCCAGAGTGATTGGCAGCATAGTTAGGGCATTTGCATCCCAATTCAGTGTTCTTTGCATTACACAATATGAAGTAAATATATTCAATTTGAATAGTTAAAGATAATGTGAAGAAGTCACATTTTTCCCCAACTGAGATGGAGCTGAAGGAGTGACCATTAAACTTATTTTTAGTAGGTTTTTGAGTTATATACAGCTTAATTTAGCATTGTCTATGGATAGCCATCCCCTTCATTGAGTTTCAGCCAGGTCTGTGTAGGTGTGGGGACTTCCAACCCCAGGATTGATGTGATAACATGGGTGATACAATCAGGATGAATAATAGAGTGCTATGGAAGAGGTGGATAATGTTCATTTCTGTGCCACAAACAGAAAGAGGAAAGGTAGGGTACCTAATATCTTGTCACAACTCTAGCGATTATTATTTGATCAATCAGCATTTACTAAACACCTACTATTAAACAATTAGAAGAGGCATTGTTCTAAGCTGGGGATGCAAAAAAAGGCAAAAAATTAGTTTCTCTCCTCAAGGATCCCCAATCAAATGGGCAAAACAACAAATAAACAAGTTTAAACTATGGACAAGACAAATAAGAAATAATTAACAGAGGGAAGTACTAGAATTAAGAAGGGTTGGAAAGATCAGAAGAAGAAATAAGGAAGGAGAAAACTTCATCTTTTCTTCTTCAATGTTCTCTTCACAATTTGATTCTATCCTACCTATGTAGACTTATTACACATTAATCCCTATCACCTATTGTATACCCATCACCTCTATTCTCCAAGAAGGGGAAGCATAGAATGGGAGAGGACATTTGAAGACTTGTAGAATTCTAGAGCTTGAAGACACCCTAAAGATTATCAAGTCAACTCCCTCTACCCCATTTTACAAATAAGAAAACTGACCCATGAACATAAGCAAAGTGGACTGTCCAAGATCTCTTAGGTAGCATCTAAGACTTAAATCCAGCTCCTCTGACAATATTCAAAGCTCATTAGTTCACTTAACAAATATTTATCAGCTGCCTGCTATATGTAAAAAAAGCGCTAGGATTTGGGAAGGATATGAAAGTAATGAAGACACAGCTGTCTGCTTTCTAAAAGGGAGGATTCCTTGGCTTCCGAGAGGGAGGACATGATGTAAAGTTTAATAAGAAGAGTTTTTGTTTGGCTGCTTTGCTTTCTACATCTCTCCTCTATCTCTTAGCTCCGTCTCTCCCTGACTTCCCGGGATCTCACTGTCCTCCTGCCTGCCCTCTGCTTATCCCAAACTCCACGCTGCAACATTCCTTTCAGACCTGCCCTACCTCTCACAGCTCTAAAATCACTTCTCCCCTGACAATCAAACTGTATATTCCCTTAAGGACGGCAATTCGATTAAATTGCATTGCAGGTTTTACATTCTTCGGATTTGGCTTGCAACCTGCTCAGCCCAGCTCCTTGTCTTTCTCCTCCAGCAGGATCTGGACACTGAAAAACACTAACTGTCAGGCTTTACCTTTTCTATTTCTCTTTCATCAAGAGAAGGTCTCACTTGACCCCTTAATCTCCTAATTAGAACACTAGTACCAACTTCCCAGTGAAATTATCAATTTCCTTTTCCTTCCTAAAGATTAAAGAGGGGGAACCCATAGTCTGGGTATTCTCCCAGAGTGAATTGGCCATACTTAGACTCTGGTAAATGGAGAGACAGGGAATTGTATGATTCTGGGGTCAACTGAATTCAAGACAGTCTCTTTTTAGCTGTGCCATTCATTCTAGAGCTTACTCTAGAGCATCCTCTGTTCTGTCTGTATACCAAGGGCTGGTATAAGTGGGGTATCCCATTTAAATTCCTCAGTGTTTTGGACTTTTTGAATTTCCATGCTTATATGCTATGTCTACCTGATTTTAGCATCTTGAAGAAATGCTTGTTGGTTGTTATTGTTCTCTGACTCAGTGCTCATTCTGGAAACAAGGGTGCTATTATCTTCATTCAATTTAGCAGATACTTAAAAATGCCTACCATTCTGAGTAAAGCGCTGTTTTAGGCACTTTTTTCTTTTTAAACAAAGGCTAGGTAAGATTTCATTTTTACATTCATGGAGCTTCAGTTTGGCGAAGGACATGGTAGATAAAAAGATAACTGTAATATACATAAGGCATCATAAATATATTACAAAGGTGCAAAGTCATGGTAGGGAGTGCAGGGAATCATTTCTTAGTGGAGAGCATCAAGGAAGGCTTCATGGAAGAAGCAGCTCTTGAGATAGTTTTTTTTTTAAATGGGTAGAAGTTCAGAAAGGGAAGAAGGAGGAGTAAAATGTAATCCAAAAATAGGGAATGGCATAAGTAAAGGCAAAGAGGTGAGAAAGCATAGATAGTATTTAAAGGATGGGTAGTAATTCACTTTGATTGGTGCATAGAGCATAAAGTAGTAGGGGGCAAAACTAGAAAGGTAGATACTTGTTTATACCTTTATAAAAAGCTTGAAGTACCTGGCAAAGGAATTTGAAATTTATATGATAGATGATATAATTACTGAGATTTTGAGCCGAACTGTGATATAACAATATAAAAAAATAAAGGTAAATTAACCTATGAGTGATGTGAAGGATAGAGTTGAGAAGAAAGAGTTGCAGTGGGAAAACCTGTCAGAAGGTTGGAGTAAAAGTTGAGGCAAGTGGTAATAAAATATCATAGTAGGATGGTAGCAAGCGGAAGAGAAAGGAGAGAACAGTTGTGAACCATATTGTGAAACATGAATTGATAGGACTTGGTAACTATTTGAAAGTTGAGGGAGAAAGAAAAATAACACCAATATTTTGAGAATGGGATAGTGATAATGTCATTTACAGAAATAGTAAAATCAAAAGAAGGAGTAGACTTAAATAAAAAATATATAAGCTCAGTTTTGCAGTTTTGGAGATGCCAGTGGGATTTTTAGATGTCTTTTAGGTAGTGGAAAGTATGGGGCTTGGACCATCAGAAAGAGCAGGGTTAGATATAAAGCTCTGGGAATTAGCTGTGGAGATGATAGTTAAAGCCAAAATTGCCAGAAATAAGTTGTAGAGAAAGAAGAGATGAGGGCCAAGGGACAGAAGGAAACTCATTTTATGGGATGATGAAGAAAATTATGTCACAGGATGATGTCTTGAGTCAGACATGAATTGGATTTAACTGAGGCAGAGTTGCACAAAGTCATCAGCTTCACTCTCTCTTCCTAGAAGAAAGAGAATGAGACAAGTAGAAAGATTGTCAGATAGCAATGAAGGTATATATGAACTTGTGCTATAAATTTGTGTTGAGTGAAATTAGTTTAATTTCATGATTTTAAATACTAACAGTATAAAGTCTGCATGGAATTGTGAATAGACAGTATAACTCTACTCTTAGGTGTTGTGGCAAGTATTTGTATATAGATTTAGTTTATACGTGGGATTTACAGCCTAGAAATAGCCTAGAAAAATGCTTTTATTGTAAAACTAAACCATTTGCCTCAATAGTGCAATTTGGGGGGTTATGATGCAATTGCATCTGCATCTTATATGTATAATTCATGTGGTAGTCTTCCAATAGAAATTCTTGACTGAACCAAATTTAATATTTTATAATAAATAAATCTTACTTTGATCCCTCATTATAACTTAAAGGTGATTCTAGTCTTGTGAAGGTTGTAATAGTGAAGTCCAAACCATGGCTACTCTGACAAGCCAGAGTACATAAACTATGTATCTATGTTTCAAGAATCAGCCTAAGTTTGGAAAAGACTGATCACCATGGAATTATTTTTTTTTATCATTTTACTTAATTAAGATCTTGTATCAGTCAAAAAGCATTTATTAAGCACCTTTTATACATCATGCACTATTTTAAGCTCTAGGGATAAAAATACAAAAAAGAAATACAGTCCCTGCCCTCAAGAAGTTTATGGTCTACTGGGGGAAGACAACACACAAAAAGAAAGCTTAAAAATAAAAAATATCCAAAAAGAATTCAGTCAGGTGTGAAATAAAGAGATATCTATCCTAAAATTTCACCTTAAATGGAAGTCTTGGAGTCTATAGTTTCCTCCTTCCAATCAAAAGGTATTAACAAAAATATAATTGGGAAATCTTCAATAAAGTAAATAAATAAAAATACAATAAAATATAGATAATATTACATTTAAAAGCTAAGTCAAAAGACAGTCCACAGGGATCTTTATATATGGATAGTGTTGCTGTCTCCTTCTGCCCTTTCTATTTGAGTTTGACATTACTGATGCAGAGCTTAGAACCCAATTGGGAAATGTACTTTTCTTCAGAAGGAAGTCCAGGGAATATTGCAGTACTTCATATCCCTGGCATCAGATGATTTTTTTTCCTGTTTCTTAGGTATTTGTGTCTTCTTCAGAGTCAATAGAAATATACTTTAGAAAACTGCAATATTTGCAAGCATATTTACAGAAGCCTATAAAATGGAAGTAGTCTCTCAGTTGCAATGTAATGATAATTAATAAAGATAGCTTCTATGATATCTTTCCCCCTGCAATATTGTCTCATGTTAAGGCTGTGTAATCCACTGTGCATGCTTCAAGAT
This sequence comes from Myrmecobius fasciatus, assembly GCA_023553655.1. Lineage (NCBI taxonomy): Eukaryota > Metazoa > Chordata > Mammalia > Dasyuromorphia > Myrmecobiidae > Myrmecobius > Myrmecobius fasciatus. The sequence continues at coordinate 5,227 of JAJPUD010001394.1, read as the reverse complement.
CGCAATGATTGCCCAGTTAATGCTGCTATAATCTGTGCTGTAAAATGTTCCATACGCCTCATTCTGACATCAGTTTCCACTTATTTCTGATAAGGAGGGGCACAGAAACCTCTGGTGAATGAGCTAGTATATAAATCTAGGAACCAGCATCTTAGGCATCATACCATTCCAACAGCCTGACTAAATAGGTTGTCAGCACATTTTCTTGGAGCTTACAAGGGGGAGTCAGGGTCCTTGCATCTGGATTTTGCCATTGCACCGATCCATTTAAAAACAAAGAAAAAAATGTATCTGCTGTTGTTGAGGGAAAAGAAATTAAGAAAATTGTGAATATCCAATTAACAAAATGTATTAGTGAGCTGCATCAACTATGCTAGAATAGAAGCCTATGTGGCACCTTGTATTTATTTTAAGTTCCTTGGGAATAGAAAGCATCAGATCAAGGGCCTAAAGCCAGTCAGTTATGTACTCTTTTTTGCTAGGTGAAGAAATACTTTTGTAAAACTTGACCTTGTCCAAAAATGATCAATGAAGCATCACAGATGATGCTATTGTTGATTCCTAAACAATCAAACAGTCCTCATCAAGGTATCATTCTTTGATCGGCATCTTCCATTTGCAATTTCTCTTGTTCTTGCAATTTTTTAATAGATTCTGCTTTCTTGGATTCCAGAGATGGAACCATATTTTGATGATATCCTAATTGTGATATCAAGAGAATGTAAACATATGGAAAATCTTTGGGAAGTTCTCCTTGGTTTCAATACATCAAGTATCCCATGAAAAGACATATGACATTAGGACTTCAAACACAATTTTTTTGTTTGTTTGCTTGGCTTCTGTGTCACTGCTACTGCTGATGTGGACCTATCTTGCTACCTTTAAGGTTCTTGCAAACTATGTAATCCTGTAATGTAACAACAAAGAACGGATTTTCATTCACTGCCCTGGGACTCAGAAAATTCTACCATGTTTCCCTTCTATAAAAATGTGACATTTCTTAAGGCAGCCTATTACTTTTTAAGAAAGGATGTTCTTCAAGATATAGACAACTTTTTCAAGAAGTTTGGAAGGGCAAATGATGAAAGATATGGGAAATAATTGAAAGGAGGAAGACAGATGGGATAGGGTAAGAAACAAAGGAAAGTTTTTGAGGATTGGGGAAACCTCACCAACAGTAGGTGACTCCTTGGAATGTTCAAGCAGTTATTTACAGTTGAACTTTTGCCAAGACATTACAATGAACACAGCTGTTCCTTACTTGCCTCTGATTCACCTTCTGGCATAGGATAGCCAGATTGCCTTGAAGTCACTGACCACTTATCTCTCAAAGCATTTTTGTTTCTAATATCGAGCAGAGAAAGAGCAGTGAACTTGGGGATTAGAGAACCTGCTCCAAATCCTGGCTCTCCCATATACCACTGAAGTGACCTTGGGCAAGACCATTTCATTTTTGGGGCCCTCGTTTCCTCATCAAAATAAGGGGGTTAGACTAGACCTTAGCTTCTTAAACGGTGGCTTATGATCCCCAAAAGGGGTCTTATAACTGAATGTTAAGGTTGTGAAATTATGATTATCAGTAAATTTTGATTTATATATACATACACAAATACACACACCTATATACCTGGAATCATGTAAAAATTTCTTGGGTGAAAAGAGGCTGTAAGGAGAGGAAGTTTAAGAAACCCTGGGCTAGATAACCTTTAAAGTAGAGGTTCTTAACATTTTTGTGTGTCCTGGATCCCTTTGGCAGTCTAGTTAAGCCTTGGGACTCCTTTTCAGAATGACATTTTAAAGTAACAAAATAAAATATATAGGCTTACAAAGAAAACATTATATTAAAATACTTATAATATAAATTTTAAAAATACTCAGCTTCCATTGCTTTAGAGTGATGATCCAATAACCTACACATAGTGGGCTCTTTATAAATGTTTGTTGAATTGAACTGAATGGAATTGAGTCTCCTGAAAGAAACAACAGCTAAAGCAGCAACGAAGCCTTCTCTAATAGCAAAATTACAAGAAAGTTCCTTCAGTTATCTTTATGACTTTGAAGGTTTTGTTTTTACAGATCACAAATCTCTTGTGGGCACTTTTTTATGAGGCCATATCCATATTCTCAAACACATTTACAATCCTGAAGTGTTTTACTCAGAGCTTCTGCCTTAGGAGCTATCATGGCAAAGTGGACAGAATGCTAGACCTGGGAATGGAGCTCCTGGCTTCAAATCTCATGTCTTCCACTTACTAGCATTGGGACCTCAATTGATTAGCTTCTCTGAATCTCAGTTTCTTCATCTGTAAAATGAAGTGAGCAAGCTTCGTACTGCCTCCCTCACAGGATTGCTGTGAGCCTTAAATGAGATAATGTAGGTAAAAGGCTTTCTATCTAAACCTTAGAGTTCTGTGTGAATGCCAGTTATTATTCCATGCCTGCCAACGTGCCTTGGAGAGCAACATGGAATGCTAATATCCTGAGCCATCTGTCAATACAGATCCCAGATTATATTGTGCTACCTCCACTGGGAGCTTTGATGTGAGAACTCCCTGATCTGCTTCTTTAGGTTGATCAAATTGTGTGATTCAATCCACAATTTGAAGATTGATGAAGAGGTGGCCAGCTGAGAAACTGCCTCAGGAATTCAAGCCATTTCAACATATTAATGGGAGTTCTCTGACCACAGAAAATGCTTTTTATGCAGGAAATCACATTGTTGTGGGAATCACTGTGGTGCAATAGAAAGTCAGTAGTCCTGAGTTCCAATCCTGGCTGAGTCTCTTAGAACTTGTGTCATTTTAGGCAAATCAGTTAACCTTTCTGAGCCTTATTTTCTTTATCTGTAAAATAGTGAGGTTGGATTGGGTGACCTCCAAGGTCTCTTCCAGCTCTTAATCAATAATCCCATGATCTTGATCACATTGCATAAACATATTTCCAAGGAATTGTTTGAATAGAAGTTTTGAATAGAAATCTAGTGCCCTTGAATATGAAATTATAATGACTGTAACACAGGGATAGATTGGCTGGGCCAATGATCTACCAAAACTGTCCACTTTTCTATGCTACATGAACCAGCTCATTTTCATCCCTGTGGGGAAAGGATGAAACCTGGGGCACAAAAGTCAGACTTTACTTCTCAGGGTTTTTAAATAGTGGCCCTATTCCTTGTTGACTCCTAAGCATATAAAAACTGAGGGCAGAGATGGTGTCCTGCATGAACTATGAGTTCCCATAGCTTAGTATTATCTTTTATTTTGATATCACCTATGTTTCCTACTGTATTCTCCCCTTTGTCCTTTAGTATAGAGAAATGAAGTATAAAGAGGTAGAGATATATGGAAAGACGACAGAGGTCCAAAGGGGAAGGAGGAGGCAAATCTATTCAATTTTTTAAAAAAAAGTTTGAAAGACATGATTTCTGGGTAATTTAATCATTTTATTAATGAGGCCAGCATATTTATTTGTAAAAGGTTGGTAATTTGACTGTCTCTGTTAGTCCAAAGATGCCTAATGGCATTGGGTTCTTATTATATATATATATCATATATATGTATGTGTATATGTATATATATATATATCATATATATATATGTATATATATATAAAATCTTGGAAAGCAGGTGTTCAAGCAATTCTGATTGGTTAACAATTAATGAGAAAACAAATATTACAATGAGAAACTAAGAGTGACATATGTAACCCTTGTACGGACAATCCTTATACCTAGACCACCCCCAGCCTGGGCATTTTAGACAAAAAGGTCATTTCCATCTATGCTTGATTGAATGGAATTCACTTTAGACTAGAGATTCCTCCCGAGTTATACGGTTTGGTGAGGTCAGAAAGAGGAGAAGATTAGCTTAACCTTCAGAGACAGAGGTCTTGAAATGAGAAGAGAGAGAAAAGGAAAAATCTGAATCTCCTCAAATCATTGATTACTAATAATCATTTCTCTCATCAATTTAAATCACACTTAACATTTATTTAGTGGTTACTGTGTACAGACCACCGGTATAGATGTTGGATTAGGCAAAAGTATATGAGAAAGACATCAATTTTGCCCTTCTGGAACTCATGGTTTAATAGAAGGATATGATACATTCAAAAAACTCTATCAATACAGGATGACATTTTCTCTGTGACATATAGTCTTAGACAGTTGCCTAGAGCACTGTTCAGGGTCACACTACCAGTATGTGCCAGATCAATCAAACCAAATTAAAAATAATATTAAGGACTTACTATATTCCTGGCACTTAGATGTATTTGGGTAGCCAGGTGGCACAGTGTATAGAACACTGATTGGGTTTAAAATCTGGAAGAGTTGATTTCAAATCCAGCTTCAGATACATACTTGACAGGCTGTGTGATCCTGGGGAAATTACTTAATCCTATTTGCCTCAATTTCTTCATCTGTAAAATAAGCTGGAAAAGAAAATGGTAAACTACTTTAGTATCCGTGCCAAGAAAACTCCCAATGGGGTCATGAAAAGTCAAACATGACTGAAACAACTGAAAAACAACCTATTTCAGGCACTGCATTAAAGATTAAGAACACTAAGAAAGGTTAAAAACACCCCCTCCTCCAAAGGAGCTCACAGTCTAATGGAGGAAACTTGTAAATAACCGGATGTGAGACAATTCCATTTCTTCCTCACACTAAGGCTGACTTTCTATTCTCTACACTGACTTTCACATGATAACAAATCTTAGATGATCATTTTTGTTAGAGAAGTGATCAATAATGAAGTGATGAACAAAGTGATTTGTGAGGTCTGGGGTGAAAATCATTGCCAATGGGAGGAGATCAGGAAAGAAGGGCTTCATGGAGGAGGTGACATTGGCATTGAGCTTTAATGACTGAATAGGAATTCAACAGGTAGAGGCAGAAAGGAAGGGATTTCAGGAATAAGGAACCATGTGAACAGAAGCATTGAGGTAGGAAACTCCAGAGTATGCATGGATGTTCCTGTTTGGTTGGAAAGGAGAGAGTAATTGGAAATAAAGGTAGAAAAAGAAGGGTAGATCAGATTATGAGGGTCTTGAATGGCAAGGTCAGGAGTTTGAACTTTATTGGGAAGGCAATAAAGAACTATCAAAGGATTTTGAACAGATAGATATATAAGGAACAGCAGTCTGGGAGCAGTATGAAGATGGTTTGGAAGGAAGAAATAAAGGATGTTGAGAAGCCATGAGGGGAACAGAAGAAATTGCTATGGGA
>JAJPUD010001393.1:321649-444806 GCA_023553655.1 Myrmecobius fasciatus | reverse complement strand
CAATTTTGTTTTTCAGTTCACCATTTTTATTTTCCAGTGAATTGGTGATTTTTTCCAATTCACCAATTTTGTTTTTCAGTGAACTGTTTTCTTTTTCCAATTCACCAGTCCTATTTTCCAGTTTTTGATATTTCTGTTGCCCTGACCTCAATTTATTTCCCCATTCTTCTTCTAGCTCTCTTTTGAGATTCTTAATGCAATCATCCAGGTAAGCCTTCTGAAAGGGAGACCAACTTAAGTCTGCCTTTGGGACTTCATCTGGGATTGTTTTCATAATGTCAGGATCTGGGGACTGTTCTATTTTTTCTCCGTAAAAGCTTTCTATGGTGAGAGCTCTCTTCTGCTTCTTGCTCATGATTTAAAGTTGGGATATTGGTCAAAAGCAGAGAAAACTGCAACAATTTGTATTTGCCCTGGGGCAGTTTGCCGAGTTGACTTCTGGTCTGAGGCTGGTTGGGCTAGATTCGCACTAGGACCACGTTTTCAGCTGCTCTCGATCCACCCTTTACCAAAGGCAGATCTGCCAAAGCACCTGCCCGCAAGCAGAGCAAAGTGGCCCAGGCGTCTCCCAGGGGCTTCCTGGGTGCCTAAAATCCGTCCCTCTATCGCAGCCCTGACTTCCACCCCGGCTGGAGTCTGATCGTGACCAGCGACCGATTTCCCCTGAGGCTGACCTTCTCCGGAGTTCTTTCCAGGTAGATTTTTGATAGAAGTGCGTTGTAGTCCAAATGTTTGGCGGGGCCCTCACTCAAAAACCAGTTTGAAGGCTCACTTTGTCTGGGTTTGAGGGAAGGACCTAGGAGTTCACAGAGAAAGCTGTCTGCAGTTCGCCATCTTGGCTCCGCCCCCTGAGGTTTTTCTTGTGATCATTTTGTCCTCTTCTGAGTTGATGTTTTGGTCTTCCCTGTCACCATAGTAGCTTTCTGTAGGATAAGGTTCTTTTCTGTTTCTTGGTCATCTTGGTTTCTTTCTTTTTTCCCCTATTTTGTGACTTTTTTTTTTTTTTACCAAGCTCTTCTACTTGGGTTCAGGGGGCTCTGTCCCAAGTTTCTTATGCAGCTTTGAGCACAGGGATGCCTTGTGTTTGGTGGCTTGCTCACAGTAGGGGGTAGCCTGACCTAGTTCTGCCTGTTATTGCCTGATTTCCTAAGCTGGAGATTTGCCTTCTGTGCTGGGACTGGAGGCTGTCCCCCTGGTCTCTCTGCTACTTCTCAGAACCAAGGGTCTTGGTTACTAATCTGCTGTGATTAAGACCTTCTCAATGACTTTTTGTGAAACCATTTGAGCTGGACTAACCACTCTTTTCCTCCATGAGACTGATCTTTCATGGAGTCTTTACAATATAGTTTCATTCCATCTCTTATAGGGTCTGTGATTCCAGATTCTGTTCAGAGACATGGTTTCCAGTTTCAAGGAAAACTGGAAAAGCTTGAGAAGCTTCCTGACTTCACTCCACCATCTTGGCTCTGCCCCTGGATGTGTGTGTATTTATATATGGAACCAATAGTCATCTGAGTAGATCACTGGATAAAGCATTGAATCAGGTGTCAAGAAAACCTGAATCATTATAAATGACTTTGCTATTCTCAATACTACAGTGATCCATGACTACTCTGAAGGATTTATGATGAAAAATCCTATCCATACCTAGAGAAGGAGCTGATTGTGCCTGAATACAGATTGAAGCATTCTCTCTTTCTTTCTCTATATTTCTCTTTTTTAAACAATTTTTCTTGAGGGTTTTCTTTTCATTAGGGTGAAAGATCTATGTTTTCTTTCACAACTTGACTTTTATGGAAATGTTTTGCATAACTCCACTTGTGGTTTCTTAATTTTTGGGTGGGGATAAGGGAGAAAACCTAGAATTCAAAAAATTTAAAAACAAATATTTAAAAATATTGTTTTAAATGCAATTGGAGAGACATATCAAAATAAATCAAATATGAAAAAGGAAAAAAAAAAGAAGAAAGCCTAAGTTCAAATATGCTCTCAGACACTTACTAGCCCAGATCTGGGCAAGTTACTTAAACTCTGTTTGCCTAATTCATTGAAGAGGGAAATGACAAACCACTCTAGTATCTTTGCCAAGAAAACATTATAGACAGTGTAGTTCATGGGGTCATGAACAGTTGTACAAAACTGAACAACAACAATATATACAATGATCAAGGGAATTAGTTTTACTTGAGCATGCATCTTTATGATTAGAAATTTGCTTTTCTTTTCTTTTTGTTCACCAGGGTAGCTGTTGGAGGCAGAAAAAATATATTTCTGTTAACTTTAAAAAATAGAGTTAAGGGATATTATAGATGTAAAATAATGCATGCACTTTCAGTTGAGGTCAATGAATTACTGATTTCACTTAACTATGTTACTTTGAAACAAGAGACCTTTCATGAATTAAGAGAAAGATATAAATATTTGAAACATAAAAACAAACAAAAAAACACCCATAAAACTTTTTTTTAAAGTAGTGAAGGAGAAAGAGGAGATAAATAGGGCTACCAAAATTCTTTTAAAAAAAAAAGAAAGAAAAGAAAAGAGAGTCATTGCAGTACTTTCAAAATATACAAAAGAAAGGAGGAAGCATAGACAAGCAGGACAACTTTGAATATAACATATTGTTTTGGAATATAGTTGGAAGATAATAAAAGCTGTGCATGAAACTGATTCCCATCTGAATAGTCAATCCTCTTTTTCTATTCTGCTTTGTGTATGGAAATGCTCATCTTATTTGGTATTTTTTGATTTAAAAAGAAAATAAATAAATTCTTGGTGAATTGAATTGCACATTTTGAGGGAGTAGACACATCACAAAATTCACCAATCCAGTAAAATTTTGAAGAAATATTCATTCATTCATTCATAATTCATTGTAGTAGAATGAGAGCTATGAGCAAAAGAGATCTAATTCAGCAATTGTGGCTTCTCTAACTTTCTAATTGCATCAATTATCTTGGTCAAGGGAGGTGTTATAGAAATGAAAACTCCATTTTGATGGATGGGGAAGTACACACAATTCTATTTCCTTCCATAATTTTAATAAACTTGCCTCCACACTGAATTGGTAAGCACATTATTCTTCACTCATGAAGGTTAATTTGAATCAAGAAGAGCTTAGAAACTTAGTTATTTAAAAAATAAAATACACAGCAATTCTTGTGGCTCTACATAATTTCACTTTGAAAGAAACAACTCAATTTGAGAAAATAACTAATCTTCCCAAATTTATTTTCCTTCCAGATATTTAGCCTTGAATATTTACAGGAAGTAATCAAAATGCAATGATGCCCACTAGATATGGTTTTTGGCTATTATTGAGGTAGATAAGATAAAAATATATAAACATTGGTTAATTGATGGCATAGCTAAAACTCAAGGAGCTAAAGCAAAAGCAAAATTAAATGCAACTTCTCTCTTCTTTTCTCTCCTCAAACTCCCAAATAACACTTTGCACAATTTTGTTTCCTTTCCCTTGCTCCCATTCACTTGGAATGATTTTCCAGAGAAAAGACTTGAAGTGTCTAATCATGATTTCAAAGAACTGATGATAAAGAGTTATTATACTGCAGGTGATCATTTACAATTATGGAATGGGGCATAATTTGAGACCAATGGATTGATTTTTATACTTTATGCTACTTTTTCATATGGTAAGATTGAGAGAAATTACTGAAAAGTAGTAATGGTGTTTACCAAAAAAAAAGAATTATTAAGAGTCAAGATGGTAAAGAGAATGGCAGCAACTCTGTCAAAATTTCTTGCACAAAGACTGCAAAAAACATATCAAACAAAATTCTAACTGACAAAGTCAAGAAAATTCAAAGGGAGTCATTTTTTCCAGGCCAGAACAGTTTAGGAATATAGACAGGTCTGTGGATACAGAAACAGGGGCTGACTAGGGTGATTTCTTTATGTCCCCCAGGCTTCCACAGAATAGCAGTGTAAGTAATATTTAGTTGTGGAAACAGCAGAACTGGCAGGAAACAACTCATTCCTAGGGATAATAAAGGGACTAAATATCTAGTCAGAAAGAGATCCCAGGAGATGATCATATTAGTATTGGAAATAGGAACAGGTGCCACCTGGAAAGTCTGTCACCTATTACCCAGGTCACAATTTCACAGCAAAGAAGTCATAAGAGAGCATGGGCCCTATGAAAGAGGCAGCACACAGACCAGGAGTCAGTAAGATCTTTCCCGAGATCACATCACCAAAAACTTAAAGTCTTCCAGACTTAGCCATGAAAGTAGTAGGAGTTAAAAGTTAGAAGTTCAAATTAGCCCTATCTGTCCCATCCCCCAGAAGTAAACAGAGCCCGGATTCTTAAATAAAATCTGAGGCAAGAAGTAAGCTAAAAATGAGCAAACATCACCCCACAAACCTCCCTACCCAACAAAAAAGTTAAGTGTCTGAGACCAAGTGTACATAAAAGTACACTACTGATGATAATGAAGCTCAAAATACAAACACAAAAAGACATTAACTTAAGTACATCTCAAAGAAAATTGCAAATTAAATTCAACCCCAACAAAAAACTCCTGGAAGAGCTAAGGAAAGTTGTTATTGTTGCTTTATTTTTAAGAACAAGAAAAGATTTTTTAAAAATCAAATAAAAACAGTAGAGGGAAATTGGGAGGAGGGAGAATAAGAGCTATATAAAAAATTATTAAGTGCTTGGTTAAAGAGACACAAAAATTACTGAAGAAAACTCCTTAACAATAAAATTTGGTCAAATGTTAAAAGAGCTACCAAAAAAACCCTTAAGAATCCTTTAAAAATCAGAATTGGTCAATTGTTTAAAAAAAAAAAAGACAACTAAAGAGAATAACTCCTTAAAAATATAAATTGGTTAAATGGTAAAAAGAGCTAACCCCCCCCCCCAAATGCTGAGGAAAATAATTCCTTAAAAATCAGAATTGGTCAGCCATAAGCTAATTATTCTGTGGTTTATCAAGAAATAATATGACAAAATCAAAAAAAAAATTGAGAAATAGAAGAAAATGTGAAATATTTCATTGAAAAAACAACTGACCTGGAAAATAGTTGAGGAAGAGGAATTTAAGAATAATTGGACTACCTGAAAATCATGAACAAAAAAAAAGAGGCTAGACATAATTTTTTCTAAAAATTATAAGGAAAAACTTCTCAAGTATCTAAGAATCAAAGGCAAAATAGACCATTTTAGAAGAATTTTCAATAAAAAAGTTCTATTACATTTGACTAAATATCAGAAGACCTGAATTCAGGGGTATAGTGGACTTGATGAATCCTGACTTATCTACTTATTTGCCTTGTAACCTTGTACTTAAGTTATGTAAACTTTTTTGAAGTTTCTCAAGTTTATCCACTTCATAGGCTTTAAAATGGTAGGGTTTAAATCTAGGAACTGCTTCACTTTTGCCTTTAAAAAAAAAAAAAAAAAAACCTCTGCCCAGAGCTTAGCACAGTGTCTCATACATAGTAGATGCTTAATATATGCTTATTGATTAATTGTTTAATCCCTTCTAAACTTGACATTCTAATTCCTGGTTCTTTAATTTAATTTAATAACTATGTAGTCTTGTACAAATTGCTTTTGATTAGATTTTGATATCTTTTCTGACAAGAATTGAGAGTCTTATTTCATCATTCTATCTCTAATGCTTTGTGCCTAGTAGCAGCTTAAGAAATATTTATTAAATTCAACTGAAACTATATGTATTTCTCATGTATAAATTACCAAAGTGATAAACTTGCTAAATCTTTATAGAATTGTTGTAAGATCAAATGGGACAATATGTATAAAAACACCTTGGAAATTATAAAGTATCACACAAATATTAAATGCCATTATTAAACTTTTAACTAGCAATCACTTGTTGAAAACCGATAATTCATCTTAAGTTTTTATACTCTAGAAACTTTAATTCATATGGGGAAAATGCTGTTCTTGTTTTTGTGTTTTGTTCTTAAAGAGGACCATAACATCAGGAAGGTGATGTCATGACATGCAAGTAATTTTGATTTCAATGAGGGAAGGCTATGCAAAGTTATCAGCTTCACTTCCTCCTCCAGAGCCATTTGAGTCCAGAGGCAAGATATAGATCAGGATTACTGAAGATGGCACTGGTTGTCCTTGAGAGACTTTGGCTTTTTCAACTAAGATGTTTCCCAGATTTCAGTTTGACTGAGAAATGCCCATTCAATGATATAGCCTAAGTAAAAATGAAGAAAAGAATGCTCTTTTTTCCTAGTTAAAAAAAAAAAAATCAGTCTGGGAGGGGAAGACTCCTGGGATTTCTAGCCATCAGAGCTCAAACAATAAACAAGTGAGGTTTGGGCTAGGGCCTACTATTGGCCAATCAATGAAAGCTGGAATGATTTGGGTTAAAGGCATGATCCATTAAAAAAAGAGAGAGAGAGAGAGAGAGAGAGAGAGAGAGAGAGAGAGAGAGAGAAGAAATCTAGCCTATAGCTCTTTGTGTGGTTGCAAAAAGCTGGAAATTAAAGGGATGCCCATCAACTGAAGAACTGAATAAATTGTGGTGTATTAATGTGATGGAGTAAAATGATGTAAGATGAGAAAATAAATTATTTCAAAGAGATATGAAAAGACCTAAATGATCTTATACAGAGTGACATAAGCAGAACCAGATGGATGATATATACTATAACATCAATATTTTTAAATGAACAATTAAAAAAAAGACTTTTGTAAACTTATATAGAATGAAATAAACAGAATCAGGAGAGCAATTTATATAATAGCAACACTGTAAAAATAAACAACTTTGACAGCTGTTAAGAACTATGCAGAATCATTCAAGATTCCAAAGGACTGATGCTGAAACATAAGCTGTCTCCTGACAAAGGAAATGGATTTAGCATGGAAAATAAGCTATAGATATTGCTGTATGTTGTCAATGAGGGAATTTTTTTTTTGCTTGACTAACTTGTTTGTTACAAGCAATTATATATTTTTTTCTTTTCCAATGGAGTGAGGAGCAAGGGGGTGAAAAAAATAGTTGGTTTTTTTTTTGTTTGTTTGTTTTTTGCTAAGGCAATTGGGTTTAAGTGACTTGCCCAGGGTCACACAGCTAGGAAGTGTTAAGTGTCTGAGACCAAATTTGAACTCAGGTCCTCTTGACTTCAGGGCTGGTACTCTATCCACTGGGTCACCTAGCTGCCTCTAGATTTCTGTTAAAAATTTTTTTTTAACTTTTTAAAAATAAAAAGTTTGGGTGAATGCTAGAAACATGAAATGCTTCACATATTTTCAAATGTGGTCAGTGTTTAGTTTTTGTTTATTTTATTTTATTATAATAAAGTTAGTTTATAAAGTAACAAGTGGGGATAATCTAGAAATATCTTTAATGTAAAAATATCAATTAACACTTTTTTAAAACAGAGGAAAATGATTTAATCAAATTTCCATCATTTTGGAGACAAAAAATCTATAGACTTGAAAAGACAAATGATTTACATGGTATTAGGTAGTAGTTGAAAGAGAACTAGAATCTGGAACTAACCAAATACTGGGATGAGCTAGTATGTTCTGCTATTTTTTTCAATTTCATTTTGCAACAGTTTCTCTATGCTATGGCCCAAGCACTAGAGATACAAGGGGAAAAGGAAACAGCTTTTCCTCCCCCTCACCCCACCCCTCAAGAAGCTCTTATTCTGGGGCAGCTAGGTGGTGCAGTGGATAGAGCATCAGCCATAAAGTCAGGAGGACCTGAGTTCAAATTTGATCTCAGACACTTAACACTGTCTAGCTTTGTGATCTTGGGCAAGTCACTTAACCCCAATTACCTCAGCAGAAAAACAAACAAACAAAAAAAGACTATTTTTTCTTAACTCCTTGAATAGAGCAAGGAGTTAGGAGGATCTGAGTTTGAATGTGCCCTCAGATACTTGACACTTACTAGCGTGTAATCCTTATTACTTCTATGTTAGGGAGAGACAAAGAGAGAGAGAGAGTTGCTCTAAAAATATTTGAGAGGGAAAGAGAACATTTTCTACATGTGGCAACAAGAGTCATCTTCCTTGAGCATTATTTCAATCATGACATTCTCTACCTGCAGTGACTTCCTTTTATTTCTTAAATCAATTTAAAAATTCTATTAGCTAACTTTAAACCTTCCTCTACCTGCAGGGCAAAAATAATTGCTTCCTCCCTCTACTCCTCCTTTTTTAACTAAGCCTCACAGGATCACTGAATTTTAGAGGTTTAAGAGATCTTGGAATCCATCTAATCTGACCCACACCCAGAAGAAATCCGTACTAAAATATATTTGTTCATTATGACCATCCAGCCTTTGCCTGAAGATTCCCAACAAGGAAATTTATTTTTCAAGGCAACCATTCCACAAATTCAGAGGTTCTTAAACTCTCATGTGGATCTTCTAGACCTTATGGGAAGTCTGGTGATGTATGTATGTATGTATGTTTGCATACATGTGTATATTGCACAGCAAAATTCACTTTCTTCTCATCAGTATTTCTTTTTTTCCCTTCTAAATTTTCTTTTAGAAAGAAAATAAAGAGATGTTGATGAGAAGAGAATGAATTCCAGACATGTAGGTTCTCCTTTGCAAATATACAGAAGTGGGAGATGGATGCATAAAAAATAACTAGTAGGTCAGTTTGAACAGAAAAAGAAATAAAAGGAAATGACATAAAATATGAATAGAGAAGAAATATAGGGAGAAAAGAAGGCCTTCCTGGAGAGAGAAAATGGCAGAAACAGCAAAGCAACAGACAAAGATTGGCCTACCAAGAATTAAAGCATAAAGCCAGGATAGACTGAACTCCCCAGATAGAGGCTGGTGCATCCAAATACTATGCCCATCCCAACCAAAGCACCAAGTGAAGAGTACTCAAGTCATAGAAGAGAAGCAATTTTGGCTTACCCCTTCACTTTTACTATAGATAATGTGAACTCTGAAGGTCCCTGGGGAACGTAAGTTCAGTAGAGTACTAGAGTAGTTGGCTATTTATGGGCTCAGATATTATTTAGTTCCAAAGAGAATTAAAAAAATTATCTTTGGAACTAAATAACATCTCTCCTATGTTTAATGTAATATTAATCTGGGTACTTGCATGGGAGCTAAGGATCCCTTTCCTTCTTTGGGGAAACCAAAGCACAATCCAAATTTTTATGCCTTTACTTGAAACCCTGCATAAGATTATGAGTAATAGAGATTTTGTTGAAAAGCCTCTAAAACTACTGTTCAGTGGGAAAATTTTTTTAAGTTGTTTGCAAAAAAAAAAACCAGATTAAAACAGATACATTAAAAAAAAAGGAAAAAGCCTCAAAAACAAAATAAACAAACACAAACACAAACAAACACACTTGTCCGTGTGATTCTGGGCCATCAGTTACCTTAGAAAAATATTTTTGAAAAAAGTATCTTATTTCCAATTACATGTTTTTTGAGTTTTTAAGGTCTTCATTTTATTTTATTTTTTATTGCAGGAAGTTTATTTATTTTTAATACACATTGCTTTATGAATCATATTGGGAGAGAAAAATCAGAGCAAAAAGGAAAAAAAAAAACCAGAAAAAAAAAGTGAACATAGCATGTGTTGGTTTACATTCAATCTCCTTAGATCTTTTTTTGTATGCAGATGGCATTTTCTGTCCAAAGTCTATTGGGATTGCTTTGGATCATTGAACCACTAAGAAGAACCAAGGCTTTCATAAATGATCATCACACATTCTTGCTGTTGTGTACAATGTATTCCTGGTTCTACTTGTTTCACTCAGCATCAGATCATGTAAATCTTTCCAGGCTTTTCTATATAATCAGTTTGTTCATCATGGTTTATAGAACAATAATATTCCATTACCTTCATGTACCACAACTTGTTCAGTCATTCCCCAGTTGATGGGCATTCACTTCTTTTCCAATTCTTTGCTACCACAAAAACAGCTGCTACAAACTTTTTTGCACATGCGGGTCCTTTTCCCTCCTTTATGATTTCCTTGGGATACAGACCCAGTAATGGCACTTCTGGGTCAAAGGTTATGCACACTTTTATAATCCTTTGGGCAGAGTTCCAAATTGCTTTCCAGAATGGTTGGATCATTTCACAACTCCACCAACAATGCATTAGTGTCCCAGTTTTTTCACATCCCTTCCAACATTTATCATTATCTTTTCCTGTCATGACTTAGCCAATCTGAGGGGTGTGAAGTGATATCTCAGAGTTGTTTTAATTTGCATTTCTCTAATTAATAGTGATTTATCAATTACATATTAAAAAAATTAACATTCATTTTTAAACATTTTGAGTTCCAAATTCTCTTTCTCCCTTTTCCTCTTCCCCCTTAAAAAAAGCAAGCAACTTGACATGTACAGTAATACAAAGCACATTTCCTTATTAATTATGTATTTTTAAAAAGGAAGAAAGGAAGGAAGGAAAGAAGGAAAGAAAGGAGGGAGGGAAGGAGGAAGAGAGGGAGGAAGGAAGGGAGGAGGAGGGAGATAAGGAGGGAGGAAGGAGGAGGAGGGAGACAAGGAGGGAGGGAGGAGGGAAGGAAGGAAGGAGGGAAAAGGGGAAGGGAGGAAAGAAAGAAAGGAGAGAAAGAAAAAAGAAGGGAGGGAGAGAAGGAGGGGAAGGAGGGAGAGAGGTAGGGGGAAAGAAGGGAGAGAAGAAGGAATGAAAGGTTAAAAATTCTTTGTTCTGCATTTTAGTTCCTCCTCTGGAGGTAGCATTTTTTTTTTTTTATCACATGTCCTTCAGAATTGTCTTGGATCATTATATTGTTGACAATAGCTAAGTCATTCATAGTTGATCATTGTACAATATTGACTATGGAAAAAACTCTTCAAAAAAGTTTTTTCCAGGAAATTTAGGAGAAGGGATAATAATAACTCATTTATACTATTACTTTAATGATCACAATGCATTTTTCTCACAATAACTCTCTGAGATAGGTAGCACAAGTTAGATTCACTCTATTTTACAGATGGGGAACTAAATCTTAGAGAGATTGGGTTTTGTACTGTACCAGGGGTTTATAACTAGAACTGGCCTACAGCTGATTCAGAAGAAATACTTCAGGAGACCAAATATGGGCTAACAGGGGCAATGGCAAAAACAACTGAATTTCTTATTAAAAGGAAGAAAGCCTTAAGAGAGAATGAGGCACAGGTTCAGCAACAAATGTATATTCCACATGGTTTAGAACTGTTTCATCTCAGTCTCACAAATAAAAACCAGCATTGTGGAGTGCCCTATATCTTATGAAGTAAATGGATCTGTCCAAGATTCTGGTTCCTTAAAAGAAGTTAAAAAAACATTTTTTAGAACTTGGCCAGAGGAATATTGCCGGATAGAAACAGAACTGAAAATGAAGTGCATGAGCATGAGAATAATCAAGTCTCCATGGAGACTGTCTCCCCAGTGTATGCTATTAGATAGAATTGCCAGGTGTTTTCTCCTCTATTGGGTGATTGGGGGTGGGGGTTGGAAAGGGACTTGGTGTGAGAATAATCTCTTTCCAAGTCATATACAGTCTGAAAACCAACTTTTCTATGAGCCTACTTTTCCACTTTCAAGGGCAGGAACAAATTTATTTGTTTCCTTATCCAAAAAGAAAAAAGCCATCATAATGGAATGATGTAGTTAAAGTATACATGAAAGAATCTAATTAAAAAGGGAAAAATTATTATATAAGAAGCTGTGGAAATTTGAACAAATCAACTTCCCCTCTCTTGCCTATAAAGTTAGAGAATTTAGGAGTAGATGACCACTGAATAGGAAATGTTTTAAATTGTAGTATATTAATATCAAGGAAATTTACTTCACTGATTAAAATAAATGAACATAAAGAATACAGAGAAGCAGAGGAAAAATTACATACAATACAAAGTGTCATAAAATACACTTTTAATCTGTCTCTCTGTTTCTGTCTCTGTCTCTTTGTCTCTGTCTCTGTGTGTATGTGTGTCTTGTTCTTTGTCTCTCTTGTCTCTCTCTGTGTCTCTTTCTGTGTCTCTGTCTGTCTCTGTCTCTGCCTTTGTTCTCTCTCTCTCTCTCCCTCTCTCTCTTTCTCTCTTATATTAATTCACATAGGATTAGCATCTTTTTGCAGATGACTCTCTCATCTATATATCTAATCCCAGGTTCCCCTCTAAGCTTCAGTCCTGCATTACTAATTGCTTATTGGCATTTCAAACTGGATACCTGGAGAAAAGAAAAATGATCTAGATCCCTAAACTCTTCTTTCTTCCAAATTTCCCTATTTCTGTCAAAAGCATTGCCATTTTTCTAATCCTCAGAATCATTATCTCTGCATTATCCTACATATATAATCAGTTCATAATTGTGCCATTTCTACTTTCATAACATCTTTAACATCAGATCTATTCTTTCCACTCAGACAACTATTACCTTAGTTCAGATCTTAATCATCACCTAGAATAATGCAACATCCTCTTCCTTTAAGATGCAGCTCAAGCACCATTTTCTGCATAAACCCTTGCCTGATCTTCCCCCACCTGGCTACTACTGCCCTCCCTCATAAACTACTTTGTTTTAAACATTCTATATATTTTTCCACCATATGTTTATTCTACATTTATTTATATTTGTATTTGTTGCTTCTCCCATTGACATGAAAGCTCCTTATTATATCCCCAGTGCCTACCGCAGTGCTAGTGACATGTAACAGGTGTTTAATAAATGTTTGTCATTGTAGTTGTTGTTGTATGAATTGATGCAAAGTATAATAAGCAGAACCAGGAAAATGACATGAACAATGATTGTAACATAAATAAAAAGAACAAAAAAAAAGAGTATATAATTATAATGACCACACTTTGTCCTAAAGAAAAAAAAAGAGCACTTTCCTCTTTTGCAGATATAGAAGACCATGGATGTAGAACATTGTATATATTACAAGATTTGGTGATCAGTTTTGTAAAACTATATTTAGCATATTTTGTGGATCAGTTTTTGAATATTATATTTTTCTGCTCATTTTTTATTCATTGTAACAAAGGATGACCTTCTAAATAAGTAAAGGGAGAAAATAATTTGAAAAATGAGAGTGATATAAAAACAAAATATAGCAATAAAAACTAAAATAAGATTTTTTGCCAGATGGTCTTTAAAAGACTCTTCTGATTCTAGAATTTGAGGTTTCTGGGTTTCTGCAGAAGCAATCATAAGCTCTGCCTATTTGGGTCTTTAAATCATTGCTGATTATACTTGGGGTTAAGGGCCTGAATAGAAGATCGGTTTGTGAATTTGCTTTAACTTATTATGCATAGTTGTTAAAAGAGGTGTCTTTTTCTTTTCTTTCTCTTTTTTTTCTTACTTTTTTCCCTTAAAAGGTGGGGGAGGTAGCTAGAAAGAGAAAATAAGGCTTGGATCTTATTCTTCATCATCTTCTATCCTTGCTGAAACATGAAAGGTAAAGGCATTTTCTCTCTCTTTGCCTCGTTGAATCAATGTTGGATAGTTTTAAAACCATAAGTTCTCATCTTAATAGAAGAATTAGAACAAAGTTAGAGAAGCAAGGTTTAAAATTATATCATCAGGCCATATTTGAAAGTCTATAATTTGAACTTGAGATCTGGGAAGAGATAAAATAAGGAAGAGGATTAGATATATGGGTTTTAGAAAGTATATTTGATGTCAAAAAGGAAGAAAAAGGCAAAAATATTTTAATATTTGTAAATTTTATAAAAATATAATTTTTGTGATAAAGAACTGGAAACTAAGAATACTCATCAGTTAGGGAATGGCTGAACAAATGATAGTTTATGAATGCTATTTGCTTTGTAAGAAATTATAAGAAGGATGCTTCCAGTGAAACTGGGGAAGACTTATATGAACTGATGCAGAATGAAGTAAGTAGAATCAGAATAGCAATTTATACAATAACATCATAAAAAAATCAATTTAGAAAGTCTTAAGAACTCTGATCCATAGAATGACTAATCATGCTTCCAAAGGACTGATGATCCCTTCCTGACAAAGAAGAAGTGGATTCAAGGTAATAAACACTACATATATTTTGTTTAGCATGGCCAGTTCTGGAATTTGTCTCACTTGACCATACATACTTGTTATAAGGATTTCATTTTTTTCTTTTTTTTTTCTCAATAGGCAACAGGAGGTCATTGGAAAAGAAAATAATTTTTTGTTCAGTGAAACAAAATTATGATAGGAAAAACACATGTTATAATGGAAACCATACAAAATGAAGAATCAGAAAAAGTGAATTTTAGTTCCATTTATGTCACTAACTGACCATTTGACTTTGATCAAGTTCCTTGGTCTATCTGGAACTCAGTTTCTTCACTTGTAAAATAAGTAGTTTGGACCATGATAATAATAATTGACTTTTACATGACATTTTAAAGTTTGTATAGTACAACATATACTTTGATGTATATGATATTGTTCTTCCCCAATCCATAGTTGAAGAAACTGAGAGGTTAAATGACTCCCTTACTCAGCTAGAAGCTAAGTGTTTAAGGTGGATGTTCGTCCCAGATCTTCCAGCATCCAAGTCCAACACTTTTCCCACTATATTACATTGTCTTCCAAATGATCTTTAGAATATGAAGTTCAGTGCTAATCTTTGGTTCTAAGTGTTTGATTAGTTTTGGAGTTGAGGAAACTAGGATGTTTGAGGGATAAGAAATATTTTGAGATGACTGAAGAATAAGGAAGCATTAAGAAATCTAGAAATTATATTCAATTTCTTCAAAAGCTTCTTGTCAATCCCCTTTGTATGTCAACCAGTTATTTCTTATCCTTTCCCTCTTTCATGTACTTGGATAGAATCGAATCCATCAATCTATCTATTATAGCACCAGAACTGTGTTATTAGCTATTATAATAGACTTAGGGATCATAGAATCACACATGTAGAATTGGTAGGGATCTCAGAGGCCATCAAATTCAAATCTCATATTTTACAAATGAAGAAACTGAGGTCCAGGAAGTTTAGGTAATTTACTTAAGCTTACATTTATAGAAATAACAGAAGTCAAATTTCAATCCAGGTCTTTAGATTCCAGAGTTAAGGCTCTTTTTACTGTCTTGTGTTATCACAAGATTTACCCAGGTAAAACTATTCAAGAAAGCTTCTATGGAAACATTAAAAAATCATGGCCTTGTCAACCTGTATGATTTTGGGCATGTTTTCTCAACAACCACACATGAAGAATCTACCCCTTGGAGTCTTCCCTTATGTCTTTTAATATTCTCTGAATGCCCATTCAGTAGCCTATTCTTCTCAAATTTGTTGAGTTTCCTGGTCTTGGAATACCAGAGTAGGATACTCAGTAGGCAGAAATACAGATTTTGGACATAGAAGCAGTCAGAATAAAGGGTTTTTTTGTTTGCTTTGAACAATGTAAGCAGAATTGTAGGCTCCTTGAAGGCAAGGGTTATCTTAATTTTATATTTTTATCCCCAATGCTTAATACTACATTTACCATGGCATATAGCAGACACTTAATAAATGCTTATTGAATTAAATAAAGATTTGTTTGGATAAAAAGGTAGGCATAGTTCTACTACTGGTACTATTGTTTAAGCCTTTGCTTAAAAAGACATAGAGGTATCATTTTATTTTCTCAACTATGTGTAAAGAAAAGGGGCAAGATTTATACAATAAGAGGACCACTGGATTGTATAAAAACAATATCATCCAAAAAAATAAAAAATTAAAGAAGGTAAAAGGCAGATAAAATGTTGTTATTGTTATTGTAGTTGTTGTTTTCCAAATGGTCAAATGTGGTGGAACACCTATAAATATTTTACATAAGATTTAGAAAAACCTTTCACAGAGAGTGAATTTTCTGCAATATTTGCTCATTTTAACCCATCCTAAGAATTTCCAAGGAGGCATGGGGACCCAGAACCATGCTTAAAAAGCCAATTTCAATGAATTATTCTAAACCAAATTGTTTTAGCTATACTATTTGCAGTAAAAAAAAATTGTGGTCATGATTTTCCCTTTAATTTAGAATAGAAAACATAGATCATAAGAATGGAAAGGACCAGAGACCAGGTAATTTGACTATGTTTACTCAGCAAGTGCCAAATCTAGAACTTCAAAACCGGTTCTCTGCCTCCAAATCCATTTCTGATTCCATGAACTTTGAGCATGATTATAAAGATTTTAAAATTCAAAAACTCTATCTACAGAGGGTATTTGTATCATCCAAGTAACTTCTCTAAAGTTGATTTAGGATCAAGGATGGTTAGAAAATAATCTCTCTCTCTCTCTCTCTCTCTCTCTCTCTCTCTCTCTCTCTCTCTCTATATATATATATATATATATATATTTATATATATATATATATATATATATATATATATATATATATATATACTGTGAAATTACCACAGAGATTAGCTATTTTTTCTAAAGAGCTATTTGGGAGTTGAAACCAAGATGATGATATATGTGGTTGAAGAATTCCAAATAAACTTTCAACATTACCTACCAAGCAACTTTAAAATAATGTGTCAAATCAAATTCTGTAGCAACACAGCCAACAAAAAGTAAGAGTGAGACATTTTTCAAACCCAGGAAAACTTAGAAGGTTGGAAGGAAAGATCTGTGTCACTGAAATAGTAGGACAATATCAGCTGTGGGCAGTGGCAGTGGTGGCAGCAGTAGCAGTTTCAGGAATTCTTACCACCCAGAGAAAGTAAGGGGATTGGACAAATGTTCAGAAAGATTACAAGGGACCGTTTGCAAGCCTTGGGAACAGGGTTTTAAATGCCTTTGGCAACTCCATTGCCATTACCTAGTTCTGGGTCACAGCTCAGGGCAGAGAAGAGCAATAGCATTTGTGGCTATAAGACAAAAAAGTCCTTCCTGTGTAAAGACCAAAAGAGCAATGATCACATCTCTCCCAGAATCACACCACCTTGGAAGCACCAAAAATTTACCACCATCTATTAGGTGCCCAGAAACATAGAGGCCATAAAAGTGGGATTGAACCAAAGTCTTATAATGTCTGTAAGTTGGCTTTCTATCAGGTTCTGTTTATATTAGCTGGAAAGAGCCAGTAGTTACATTTTCAATATGAGCCCTTATACCTCAAAAATGAATGAACAGTACAAAGCAGCACTTGACTTATTGTTTTGCTTGTTGTCTAGTTTTAAGAAAATAATGGAGAAAATTTTGATAATGCAGATTAATCTTAAAAATGCGCTTTGTGTGTATTCTTTTCTCTAAAAAAAGAGACAGTTGTTAAATATTTAACCTAAACATACCTTCTTTCTATCCATTATATCATACTTTCTCTTATAATGATGATAATGTATCTTGTGACTTTCATCTTAGAGCATTGGTGGAGAGTTTATAATACCTTAATACTTTGATTAATTTTGAAAATCATTCTGCAGCAATAGCTATAAAAATAGTGAAAAAAACCTAAAGTTTGGGACAATGATACCTCATTCCTAGAGATGAGTAGGGCTTAACCCTAATATAAGTTCATAGTCAAGAAATGGTCGGGAAAATAAGCAAACAAAAAAGAATCTGACTATAAAATAGTTACTATGATGACAGGGAAGTTCAAGATTAACTCAAAAAAGACAAGGCTATGAAAATATCTACCAGAAAAGTCCCAGAGAAAAATGCAGATGAGATACAAGTCCAACAAAAATCTCTAGAAGAGCTAAATAGATTTTTTAAAAGAACAAAAATTATTTTAAAAGTCATATAAGAGTGGTAGAGGAAAAATTGGAGAAAAAATAGAGCAGTACAAGAAAATCATGAAAAGAGAATTAACAACTGGGTAAAAGAAATTCTAAAGAAAATAAAACCTAAAAAAACCAGAATTTGACAAATGGTAAAATAAGCACAAAATCTCTGAAGATAACTCCTTAAAAAAAGAGTTGATCAAATGGGGGAAAAGTTATGAAGAAGCTATTATTTTTTCCAAGAAACAAGTTCATTGTTTGCCATATTGTTAGCAGAATATGCAAAATAGCAAGCTTATGTGGTCATTTTGAGTTTTAAACATAGATACTGAATAAATTTTAGACAAAATTTTATATCAAAAAACTGTAAATTTAAAAGTAGTCTCTCATAGTTAAATTATGTTAACAAACATTTTAAAACATTTTAATGCTTTTAATAGCCTTATCTTCTATTTCTATTTTCATACTTTTAAAAATTCTGTTGCAATTAAACTCAGTTGCTGAAATCCCCTCTCAATGTTATGTCTACCAGTCATAGTCTTCCAACCAACTACTCTCCAAACTCCACCCTTCCTATTTTTTATCTCACCTGCACACACCCATGCCATCTACCACCACCACTCTCCTTTTAGATATGAAATTTAAGCAAACAGAGAACAAGGCACAATTAGGAATTTTCTTTAAAAGTTTGATGATGAGTGACTTTTTTTCTGAAAGACAGTTGGCATAAAATATAATTTGAAAATACTCATCTTTTAAAAAATTAGAAAATAGATGAAGATTACAAAGACTTTTTTCTTTTTGTGTTGTTGGGAGAGAAGTTTCAGCTTCATACTAATATCATATACTCTTGAATCAAAGATATAAAGACATTAACAATAGCATTCTCCCAGTGATGTTTTAAGTTTCCAAGGACCTGAAGTTAAGGATCCTTGAAAAGACAAAAGAAGGGTAGGTATGAACAGGTGGCAACACATTGAAAAATGAGAAATTATGCAAGAGATATGGTGTAAAGGATATATTCAGAGAAATGTATGACCAGGAGGAAAAAATAAACAAACAGGCCAGTCATGTAGGAACAATGATAGATACCTGATGAATGGTCCAAATCATTCACTTATTCATACAACTTCAAGAGAACTAGAAGAAGGACTCCAACAAGTTAAGTGGATCCCTCTTTGGGGATTTAGAGATGGAGAGCATGGACAAGATGGGCAAGCATGGATATTGTCTAATCTGTACTGTTTGGAAGATTTACCCATCTTGACAATAATACAGTGGATAGAGCCCTGGGCCTGGAGTCAGGAAGAAAGACCTGAGTTCAATTCTGTCCTAAGACATTTATTAGCTATGTGACCCCTGGATGAGTCACTTAATTTCTATCTGCCTCAGTTTCTTAATTTCAAGTTGAGAATTATAATAGCACCTACCTCTCAAGAATAGTGTGAAGATAAAATGCAATATCTAAGATTTAAGACTTAAAGAACTTCATAAGACTTAAAGAGCTATATAAAAATTATCATTATTACTATCATTATAGTTTATTAAAATATTATATTATAAACTTCTCACCATCATATAACCATGTTGTTGAGTACAATATTTTTGGTTCTATTCACTTCGCTTAGCATCAGTTCATGTAAGTCTCTCCAGGCCCTTTTGAAAACATCCTGCTGATCATTTCTTATAGAATAATAATTTTCAATTACATTCATATATCATAACTTATCCAGCCATTCTCCAATTGAGGGGCATCCACTCAGATTCCATTCCTTGCCACTACAAAAAGGGCTGCCACAAACATTTTTGCACATGTGGGTTCTTTTCCCTTTTTTATGGTCTCTTTGAGATAGACTCAGTAGAAATACTGCTGGATCAAAGGGTATGTACTGTTTGATAGCCCTTTGGGGGTAGTTCCAAATTGCTCTTCAGAATGGTTGGATCAGTTCACAAATCCACCAACAATGTGTTAGTATCCCAGTTTTCCCACATTCCCTCCAATATTTATCATTATCTTTTCTTGTTATTTTAGTCAATCTGAGAGGTGTGAAGTGGTACCTCAAAGTTACATAAGACACATTTTTAAGCTTAATCTGCATCATCTACATTTTTTTCATTACTTTCTTCAGACTATACAACAAATAAAACAATGAACCAAGCTCTGCCTTGCAGTGTTTATTAGTTTTTGAGATGTAGATGTTCACACTGAAAATTTAACAATTGGCTATTCCCAGCTGGTTTGAGCTGGTCCTAATAGAGAATCAACCTCAGAAATAGTATAAGACCTTGTTTCAAATCTCACCTCTATTATATTCTGATTCTCTTGATTCTAAGCAAATAACCTCTCAGTGTTCTAAGTAACTTTCTCAGGCTATAAATTGCATATAGAATTTTCTATCCCACTTTAATAAAGATAATTTTCTCATTTAGGTGTTCTCTTTACCTATGAATTCGTAAGTCTACTCTTTATCATAATTATCTTTAGCATCTTAACATCTTTTTACATCTGCCTGATATTTTGCCAGTACTTTTCATCTTCTAGGGTACATAGCATTGAAAGAGGAAAGAATACTATAGCAAGCCTGAAGATATTAAAATTTTGAACCCTATCACATTAAGTAGATACATTTTGCTAACAGGATTATTTGCTTCTAGAGTCCTCAATTTTTCATTACTGTCGAAGAAATTTCTTGTATGTGTTGGGAGGATGAAGTAGATGACTCTTAAATGTTTCTTATAACTCAGAGATTCTATATTTATAGTATTTTTGCTGTTATTCAATCTTTTCAGCCATGCACAGCTCTTTAAGATCCTTTTAGGATTTTCTTGGCAGAGATACTGGAATGGTTTACTATTTCTTTCTACAGCTCACTTAAAAATGAGGAACTGAACTGAACAGAGTTATGTGACTTAACCAGGGTCACATAGTAAGTGTCTGAGACTGGATTTAAACCCAGGAAAAGAAAACTTCCTGATTCTGGGTCCAGTGATCTATTCACTGCACCACCTATCTGGTCTTCAGGATTCAGAATATCTGAGTTCAAATCCTCATCTGTAAAATGATGGGTTTGGACTAAATGACATTTAAGAACCCTGACAGTTCTATTGCTCTGATCCAGTCAATGAAACAAAGGATAATATGAGATCTAAACAAAATAGATACTATAAAAGAAGATCAAAAGTTCATATCAGATCCTAGTCAAAGGGTTAGGGATGGAAAATGCCTGAAATGAGCATTATCTATTATGTCTATGATCCTAGCATTTCAAAATGCGCCAGTCTCTCCAGATTTAACTCCATGTGAAGGAAATTTATAATAAAGCAGGCCTACAATCTTGTATTTTTCCCCCTCTGGGCTTGCTGTGAGGATTCTTTATATGGTTTTTGCTTCCTGAGATCCTTCTTCCCCATGAACACCCTTCAAGGATAGCACAGCATCTTTAGCCCACAATTAACAGGGGAGAAAGAAAAAGATATCTGTAACTATCCCACCTCTGCCAAGTGGGAAAGTTGTAGGAAACAAATTACTGTCAACAATGCCTATTCTTTCCTTAGTAGTGTGCTGACTTTCCTGATTTAGGTCCCTGCTGTGAACTACTATTCTCTGAAGCCTGTGGTTGTTCATCCTTTATTATCTTTCATTTTTGAAAAGAACTAATGGCATCACAACTTGATGTCTTGACTTACACATTAATTGGATTTAAGTTAGGCAGAGTTATACAAAGTCATCACCCTAGCTCTTTCTTCCAGAGTTATCAAAATCCAGTGCTGACAATGGTTCAGGATAAGCACTCCACAGTACTTGCTTCATTCACCTTCAAGGCTGTTGGAACAAATTGTTCTCATTCACTCATTCTGTCTGGGAAAGTTTTCACATGCTTGGAGAAGAACCCCCTCCCCAAATCCCCAACCCCTACTCTCCCCACCTCATCCCATTCCCTGCTGTTAACTCACCACCAGGTTTGAGTCCTGTTGGAGGTCTGAACTCAGTATGACTTTTTAAAATCCTAGCCTTCATTCCCCCCAGAAGTTCATTTTCTGTTGGCAGAATCACTGGGCAGTGGCTTTGAGCAATGCAACAGATTCCTGACCTCAGGGATCTTATATTCTATCTCCCCTCTTTAGGGATTAAGAATTTGACACAGGGAAAGTGATTGAGATACACCTTTTGTTTCTATGTAGGATAGCATTCTGAATCCTAAATTTTCAACTTTTCCATGACTCCTAAGCAATATAGTATGTACTTGGTATGTCTGAAGCATCAGATCCCCCACACACATGAAATAACCTCTCAATTACATCTCATCCTTTCCATTCCTACTACCCTACCCTAATCTAGGTTCCTATTACAGGATTGGAGGGAGGCACAAAACCTGGATTCAAGTCTTGGCTTTGCTAATTTTACTCTCAGACTTGAAAATCTTCAGGGTTCTTTGCTGTTCTAAATCTATGATCATCTAAATGGTCTCCTAATCTCCAATCTCCTTGGATTTCTCAGTCCTAACCTATCCTACACATTGCTTCAGGATAAAATTTACTAAAGCATTGCTTTTGCATATTACTTCTCTAGAAATAATTCATTAAAAGATTTTTGATGGCTCCCTATTGCCAACAATATAAAATTCGAATCTGAATTTTAGCATCTCAGCAGCTTCTACAATCTGGTTACCATCTTAGATTTATAATTTATTTCACATTTACTTCAGCATTCCATAAGTATTTCTGACTCTGTCTTTTTCATTCCAACATCTGACTTCCTTTAACACTTTACATTCCTCCATCCTTCCAGGCATCCAAATATTATTCCTTCAGGATCTAGTT
Source organism: Myrmecobius fasciatus (assembly GCA_023553655.1). Lineage (NCBI taxonomy): Eukaryota > Metazoa > Chordata > Mammalia > Dasyuromorphia > Myrmecobiidae > Myrmecobius > Myrmecobius fasciatus. Next base: position 422,312 of record JAJPUD010001393.1, on the reverse strand, counting down.
AAAATACAATCCCTCCTCCACTTCTTTAAAGATTTCTCTGACCAGAAAAGACCTCAATGATTTCTTCTTTTTTGGGAACTTTAATGGCACTGATCAATGATTCTGTCTCTTGATTGAGCATATTATTTTGCAGTGTTGTTCAACTACTCAGTCATCTCCCCAGTCAATCTGTAAGGGTTTTTCTTTTGTTTTATTTTTAGGCTAGATCCCTTCCAAAGAGGCAGAGCAAATGCTCTAGCCTCTTCGGTAAACTCTTCCATTTAGATTATAATCTCCCTGAGGGAAAGGATTGTCCTTTGTCTCTCTCTTTTTTTTTTTTTTTTTGTAATCCCAGTGCTTTGGTGCAATAGATGTTTAATAACTGTTTAATGACTGATTCTGTGGGAGCATATGTTCGATCACCCCAAAATCTCCATGACTGAAGTTACATCAAAGATGATTCATGATTGAATCAAGGTTGTATGAGGTGAAAAATCTCTACTTGTTCCACTTTTTAGAATCCCCTAGATGCCCAGTGTTGCAAACATGGCAGCTGTTTGATAAATAATTGTTCTTATGTTGAGATCTTAAAATGTTAATATTGAAACAGATTTTAAAGATCACAAAAGACAGAATGGAGCAATAAATAGAACATCAGTCTTGAAATCAGAAAAACAAGGGTTCAAATCCAACCTCTGACACTGACTATGAAACTCTATTTAGGTCACTTGGATTTCTCTCTATTCCTATAGTTGCAAAGTGAGTGCCTACTTGCATTGCCAGAGAAAAAATGTTTTCACTAGAAGTTCCTCACACTTATAGAAATCACAGGATATAGTTTAAAAGAAAATCAAACTTAAAATGTTAAAGTTAGAAGAGCTGTTAAGAGATCATAGAGGCTAGATCTATTGCTTTCCAAATGAGGAAACGGACCCAGTGAGGAAAAGTCACTTAGAAAGGAAAGAAAGGGGACAGCTAGGTGGCACAGTGGATAGAGCACCAGCCCTGAAGTCAGGAGGACCTGAGTTCAAATGTGATCTCAGACACTTCATACTTCCTAGATGTGTGACCCTGGGCAAGTCACTTAACCCCAATTGCCTCAGGTGGAAAAAAGGAAAGAAAGAAGCATATTAAATGCTGAAAGCATCTATGAGCCACATGCTTGCCAGACTATAAGTCAAGCACTTTACAAATATCTCATTTGATCCTTACAATTATCATCCTAATTTTACACTGAGGAAACTGAGGCAAAAAATGATTTGCCCAAAGTCACATAATTAATTGGGATCTGGACTTTGAATTTAGGTCTTCCTGACTTCAGGCCTATCTTCCTATCCACAAAGCCACCAGCTGCTACCACTTTCACACTTAAGTACTATGCTAGATTTCCTGGATTTTCATTAAAACTATAGATTCTATTCCATGATTTAGAAAATTTGTAGGTTTTCAGATAGATAACTTTGACTATATTAAGTTAAAAAGTTTTTGTACAAACAAAATCAATGCAGACACGATTAGGAGGGAAGCAATAAATTGGGAAATCATCTTTACATTTAAGGGTTCTGATAAAGGTCTCATCTATAAAATAGAGAATAGTCTCATATTTATAAAAATTCAAGCCATTCTCCAATCAATAAATGGTCAAAGGATATGAACAGACATTTTTCAGAGGATGAAATTAAAACTATTTATAGTCATATGAAAAGGTGCTCCAAATCACTATTGATCAGAGAAATGCAAATCAAGACAACCCTGAGGTACCACTTCACACCTGTCAGATTGGCTAAAATGACAGGAAAAGTTAATGATGAATGTTGGAGGGGAGGGCTGGGACACTGATGCATTGTTGGTGGAGCTGTGAACGCATACAGCCATTCTGGAGAACAATTTGGAGCTATGCTCAAAAAGTTATCAAACTGTGCATACCCTTTGACCCAGCAGCATTTCTATTGGGCTTATATCCCAAAGAAATCATAAAGGAAGGAAAGGGCCCCACATGTGCAAGAATGTTTGTGGTAGCCCTTTTTGTAGTGGCTAGAAACTGGAAATTGAATAGATGCCCTTCAATTGGAGAATGGCTGAATAAATTATGGTATATGAATATTATGGAATATTATTGTTCTGTAAGAAATGACCAGCAAGAGGAGGCGGAGCCAAGATGGCGGAGTGAAAAGGTGACTCTCTGCGTCCTCCTCCGAACTTCTCTCAAATCAACAATAAAATAAGCCTCTGAACTGATCTTCAAGTCAACGAATCAGGAAATATTTGGATACTGCTTGCAGATATCTCTGAAAAACTTCACATCAGGTTTGTCTAGCTCGGACAGAGGGATAAACAGAGGACTCCAGTGTCAGAGAACTCTGGTGGAGGCCAGAAGTGAGGGTGGGACTCAGCTCAGCTCAGCTCAGACTGGCAAAAAACTCCAAACTCCAAACTCCAAATTCCAAACACCTGGAGTTTATCTGAGGCACTCGGGACACTCTGCCCTGATTGGGGGCAGGTGTTCTGGCAAACTTGCCATGTTTAAGGAGCAATTTGGAATTAGTCCTAGCCCCCACCAGCCCAGCACCTTAAATTAATTCGCCAAAGCGCCTCAGGGCAAAATCTTCAGCCGGCTGTTTCAGCCGCCGGTTTTTTTTTCCCCTACCTTAAAGAGATATTCACGCTGTCTAAAAAAAAAAAAAAAAAATGAAGAGGCAAAAGAGAGCTCTCACCATAGACAGCTTTTACAAAGAGAAAGAGGAGAAGACCCCAGATTCAGAGGTTCCTTTAGACATAACTCCAGAGGGCATCAGCAAGGACCATCACTGGTCCCCGTTTCAAAAGGCCTTTCTGGAAGATTGCTTAAAGAACCTAATAAAAGAACTGGAGGATAAATGGGAAAATAAATTGAAATTAGTGCAAGAAGGATACAGTATCTTGCAAGAAGGATATGATGCCCTGCAAAAGAGATACGAAAAAGACACCAATCTATTGAAAAATAAAATTAGTGAAGTGGAAAAAGAGTGCAATGAACAAAAAAAATCAATTGGCCAGTTACAAATGGAGCTTAAAAAGCTAACTGAAGAAAACAACACTTTAAAAATAAGAATTGAACAAATGCAAGTGAATGACTCAATAAGACTTCAAGAATCAGTCAAACAAAAACAAAAAAATGAAAAATTAGAAGAAAATGTGAAATATCTCCTAGGAAAAACAACTGACTTGGAAAATAGATCTAGGAGAGACAATCTAAGGATTATTGGACTTCCTGAAAGCCATGATGAAAAAAAGAATCTAAACACTATCTTCCAGGAAATCCTGAAAGAAAACTGCCCTCAGATTGTAGAATCAAAGGGCAAAATCACCATTGAAAGAATTCACCAATCACCTCCTGAAAGAGACCCCAAAATTAAAACCCCAAGGAATATCGTGGCTAAATTTCAGGTCTATAGCACCAAGGAAAAGATTCTGCTAGCAGCTAGAAAGAAACAATTCAAATACCGAGGATCAATAATTAGAATCACACAGGATCTGTCAACCTCCACATTGAATGATCGAAGGGCCTGGAACCAGATATTCCCAAGGGCAAAGGAACTTGGATTACAGCCAAGAATATCCTATCCAGCTAGAAAGAGCATTATCCTCCAGGGAAGAAGATGGTCATTCAATGATATAGGTGAATTTCACCTATTTCTAATGAAAAGACCAGATCTGAACAAGAAATTCGACATCCAAACACAGAACTCAAGAGATGCATAAAAAGATAAAAAGGAAAGGACTCTTGAGAACTTTATTCTTACTAGGGGGATGCTTAAAGTTTGGGGGTATAATTAACTAGATATTACTTTGATGATAAGAAAGAGAGAACTAGAGGGGGAAAGGTTGTCATACTGGGGAAAAGAGGGGAAAAGTGGTAAAAATAAGATCTAAAAAAAAGGAGGTAAAAACAAGGTAAAATCTCTTGAAGAGGCAAGGAAAACCTAATATAATTGAGAGAAAGAGGGGAGGGAGTTGAGCATTGTGTAAATCTTACTCTCATCAGGTTGGGCTCTAAAAGTGTATATCAGACACTTGATTTCACATAGAAACTTGTCTGTTGCTAGAGGGAAGGGGGAGGGAAAGGAGGAAAAGAAAGGGATAAACTAATAGAAGGGAAAATAGAAGAATCAGGGGAAAGGAGTAAAAACAGGGGGAGGGGATCTAAAGGGTGGAGTATTATTTGACGGAGAGGGTCATCAAAAGCAAAGTACTGAGGAGGGGGGAAGGGAGAAAGGGGAAAGGAAAGGGGAAAACATAACTTGGGTAAATAAGATGGCAGGAAATAAAGAATTAGTTATTCTATCTGTGAATGTGAATGGGATGAACTCTCCCATAAAGCGGAAGCGGATATCAGACTGGATTAAAAACCAGAATCCCACAATATGTTGTCTACAAGAAACACATCTAAAACATAGTGACACATATAGGATGAAGGTAAAAGGCTGGAGCAGGACCTATTATGCTTCAGGTGAACAAAAAAAAGCAGGGGTAGCAATCCTTATCTCAGATCAAGTAAAAGCCAAGATAGATCTAATCAAAAGAGATAAGGAAGGAAACTATATTTTATTAAAGGGTACCATAGGTAATGTAGCAATATCTATACTAAATATATATGCACCAAGTGCAATAGCACACAAATTCCTAGGGGAGAAATTAAGAGAGATGCAAGAAGAAATAGACAGCCAAACTATACTAGTGGGGGATCTCAACCTTGCTCTCTCAGAATGAGATAAATCAAACCACAAAATAAACAAGAAAGAAACTATGGAGATAAACCAATTGTTAGAAAAGTTAGGTATGATAGATCTATGGAGAAAGTTGAATGGAGACAGTAGAGAGTTTACTTTTTTCTCAGCAGTCCATGGAACCTATACAAAAATTGACCATGTGTTAGGGCATAAAAACCTCAAAATCAAATGCAGAAAGGCAGAAATAGTAAATGCATCCTTTTCAGATCATGATGCAATAAAAATCACATGCAATATAAGGCCAGGAGAAAATAAACCAAAAGTTAATTGGAAATTAAATAATCTAATCCTGAAGAATGAATGGGTGAAAGAGCAAATCATAGACACAATCAATAATTTCATCCAGGAGAATGACAATAAGGAGACAACATACCAAAATTTGTGGGATACGGCCAAAGTGGTTATAAGGGGCAATTTTATATCTCTAGATGCTTACTTGCATAAAATAGAGAAAGAAAAGATCAATGAATTGGGCTTATTATTAAAAAAAACTAGAAAAAGAACAAATTAAAAACCCTCAATTAAATACCAAATTGGAAATTCTAAAAGTAAAAGGAGAAATTAATAAAATTGAAAATAAGAAAACTATTGAGTTAATAAATAAAACTAAGAGTTGGTTCTATGAAAAAACCAACAAAATAGATAAGCCTTTAGTTAATTTGATAAGAAAAAGGAAAGAAGAAAATCAAATTGTTAGTCTCAAGAATGATAAGGGAGAACTTTCCTCCAATGAAGAGGAAATCAGAGCAATAATTAGGAGTTACTTTGCCCAACTTTATGCCAGTAAGTTTGATAATCTAAATGAAATGGAGGAATATATACAAAAATATAGATTGCCCAGGTTAACAGAAGAGGAAATAAATTATTTAAATAGCCCCATATCAGAAAAAGAAATAGAACAAGCTATTAACCAACTCCCTAAGAAAAAATCTCCAGGACCAGATGGATTTACATGTGAATTCTACCAAACATTCAAAGAACAATTAATTCCAATATTACACAAACTATTTGAGAAAATAGGGACAGAAGGTATACTGCCAAAATCCTTCTATGAGACCAATATGGTGCTGATAGCTAAACCAGGTAGGGTGAAAACAGAGAAAGAAAACTATAGACCAATTTCCCTAATGAATATTGATGCAAAAATTTTAAATAAGATATTAGCAATAAGATTACAGAAAGTCATCCCCAGCATAAAACACTGTGACCAAGTAGGATTTATACCAGGGATGCAGGACTGGTTCAATATTAGGAAAACTATCAGCATACTTAATTATATTAATAACCAAACTAACAAAAACCATATGATTATCTCAATAGATGCAGAAAAAGCCTTTGATAAAATCCAACACCCTTTCCTATTAAAAACACTAGAGAGTATAGGAATAAATGGGCTTTTCCTTAAAATGATCAGTAGCATCTATTTAAAACCATCAGCAAGCATCATATGTAATGGAGACAAACTGAAACCATTCCCAATAAGATCAGGAGTGAAACAAGGCTGCCCACTGTCACCATTACTATTCAATATTGTATTAGAAATGTTAGCTTTAGCAATAAGAGAAGAAAAAGAGATAAAAGGAATCAGAGTAGGTAATGAAGAAACCAAATTATCACTCTTTGCAGATGACATGATGGTATACTTAGAGAACCCTACAGACTCAACTGAAAAACTAGAAACAATTCACAACTTTAGCAAAGTGGCAGGATTCAAAATTAATCCACATAAATCATCAGCATTTTTATATATTACCAACAAAGTTCAGCAGGAAGAGATGCAAAAAGAAATTCCATTCCAAATAGCAGATGATAGGATAAAATATTTGGGAATCTATCTGCCAAGGAAAAGTCAGAAACTATACGAACTAAATTACAAAACACTTTCCACACAAATAAAATCAGACCTAATCAATTGGAAAAATATTAAGTGCTCATGGGTAGGCAGAGCAAACATAATAAAAATGACAATACTACCCAAACTAATCTACTTATTTAGTGCCATACCAATCAAACTCCAAAGAAATAATTTTACAGATCTAGAAAAAATAGTAGCAAAGTTCATTTGGAAGAACAAAAGGTCAAGGATCTCAAGGGGATTAATGAAAAAAAAGGCAGATGAAGGTGGCCTTGCTGTACCAGATCTAAAACTATATTATAAAGCAGTGGTCATTAAAACCGTTTGGTACTGGCTAAGAAATAGAGCAGTCGATCAGTGGCACAGGATAGGATATCAGGACAATCTAGGCAATAACCTTAACAATCTAGTATTCGATAAACCCAAAGACCCCAGCTTTTGGGATAAATACTCACTATTCGGCAAAAACTGCTGGGAAAATTGGAAACTAGTGAGGAAGAAATTAGGGCTTGTCCCATACCTAACACCACATACAAAGATAAGATCTAAATGGGTTCATGATCTAGATATAATGAGGGACTTTGTAAGCAAGTTAGAGGAACATAATATAGTTTATCTCTCAGACCTGTGGAGATGGAATAAATTTATGTCCAAAGAAGACCTGGAACTCCTAATTGAACGCCAGATGGATAATTTTGATTATATTAAGTTAAAAAGTTTCTGTACAAACAAAACAAATGCAGACAAGATTAGGAGGGAAACATCAAATTGGGAAATCATCTTTACATTTAATGGTTCTGATAAAGGCCTCCTTTCTAAAATATATAGAGAATTGTCTCATATATATAAGAATTCAAGCCACTCTTCAATCAATAAATGGTCAAGGGATATGAACAGACAATTTTCAGATGATGAAATTAAAACCATCTCTAGTCATATGAAAAGTTTCTCCAAATCACTATTGACCAGAGAAATGCAAATTAAGACAACTCTGAGGTACCACTACACACCTGTCAGATTGACTAAAATGATAGGAAAAGATAATGATGAATGTTGGAGGGGATGTGGGAAAACTGGGACACTAATACGTTGTTGGTGGAACTGTGAACAGATCCAACCATTCTGGAGAGCAATTTGGAGCTATGCTCAAAAAGTTGTCAAACTGTGCATGCCCTTTGACCCAGCAGTGTTTCTACTGGGCCTATATCCCAAAGAGATTTTAAAGGAGGGAAAGGGACCCACATGTGCAAGAATGTTTGTGGCAGCTTTTTTTGTAGTGGCTAGAAACTGGAAACTGAATGGATGCCCATCAATTGGAGAATGGCTGCATATATTATGGTATATGAATGTTATGGAATATTATTGCTCTGTAAGAAACGACCAGCAGGACGATTTCAGAGAGGCCTGGAGGGACTTGCATGAACTGATGCTGAGTGAAATGAGCAGAACCAGGAGATCATCATACACAGCAACAACAATATTACATGATGATCAATTCTGATGGACATGGCTCTCTGCAACAAAGAATTGTCTCAAACCAGTTCCAGTTGTTCACTGAAGAAAACCATATACACCCAGAGAGAGGGATATGAAATGTGGACCACAACATAACATTTTCATGCTCTCTCTTGATGTTTGCTTGCATTGTGTTTCCTTTCTCTGATTTTCTTTTTTTTTTCTTGTAGATATGATTTTTCTTGCACAACTTATCAAGTATTTCAACATTATTAACTTGTAGTGGACTTCCTGCCATCTAGGGGAGGGGAGGGGACTGGGGGTAAAATTTGTAATGGAAAGCTTTCTAAAGATCACTGTTGGGGAACTACCCATATATATGTTATACAAATAAAAAGCTTTAATAAAAAAAAAAAGAAATGACCAGCAAGATGATTTCAGAGAGGCTTGGAGAGACTTACATGAACTGATGCTGAGTGAAATGAGCAGAACCAGGAGATCATTATACACGGCAACAACTGTACTATATGACGATCAATTCTGATGGACATGGCTCTCTGCAACAATGAAATGTTTCAAACCACCTCCAATTGTTCACTGAAGAATGCCATATACACCCAGAGAGAGGGATGTGAAATGTGGACCACAACATAACATTCTCATACTCCTTGATTGATGTTTGCTTACATTGTGTTTCCTTTATCTGATATATTTTTTGTGTAGATAAGATTTTTCTTGCACAACAATGATAAGTTTGGAAATATGTATACATATATTCGATTTGCCAATATTTTAACATAATTAACATGTAGTAGATATCCTGCCATCTAGGGGAGGGGTGGGGAGCTGGGGGGAAAAATTTGTAACGGAAAGCTATGTAAGGGTTATTGTTGAAGAATTACCCACACATATGTTATGCAAATAAAATTTAAAAAATGAAAAAAAAAAGAAAATTTGTAGGTTTTTTTTGGAGCTGGGTGTGTCCACAGAAAAATAACAGCAAAGTTATTCAATAGGTAGGTGTTTCTCAGTTTATGAAAGGCAAATCCTTGATACTATGCAAATATTGTAAGGAAGACAGCAATCGTCTTGTGAAATTTGTAGCATTTTTATAGCTCTTTTAAAGTTTACAAAGTTCTTTACATCCATTATCTGATTTGAACCTCACAATAAGGAAAAGGGAAGAAAAGGAAAGGGAAGAAATATTTATATGGTAGCTATTAAATGTTGTAGAGGGTCATAAATAGCGGGGGAACTCTGGATGAGGTATAAGACACTCTACTCCAGCCAGGATTGTCTGATTTGGCTCCCTATCCCCTTTAGGGGTGTCTCACCCTTCCTGAGAAGTCAAGGGGCATGACAACCTGTGTTGTAATTGAAGCAGAGTTATGCTAAGTGGCAAAGAGACATCTGCACACAATAGCAAGTTGTTTATGTGGTCCTGCATGCACACTATATAATGAGTGCATGTGCAGTGTGCTGTAGTTATGTAAGGGTGTTAGGGTATATAAGGCTGAGGGAATTTTGAATAAATGAATAAATGTTTTGACCATTTATGTGAGTTCTGCCCTTCACTCCTCATCCATGATTAAGATTCAGGCTGGTACCAAAATCCTCCAGTGAGAAGGTTAGGACAAAGCGCTTTTGTAAATATTATCTCATTTGATCCCCACATGAGGTGCTGTTATTATCCCCATTTTATAGTTGAGGGACAAAGAGAGACTAAGTGATTACCCAGTGTCACACGGCTAGTTCCCTTGTGAGGTTATAGGTATATGAGACTATGGGTATTATAAGTCTCATTTTTCAGACCAGGAAATTAAGAGAGACTGGAGAAATTATCCAGAGTTGTACACAGCTAACAAGTGTCAGAGGCAGGATTCAAAGCCATCTCTTCTTGTTCAATCATTTCAGTCATGCCTGACTCTTTGGGATCCTATTTGGGATTTTCTTGGCAAAGATACTAATTTGTGTTTTTCTTCTTCAGCTCAATTAGAAAATTGAGGCAAACAGGGTGAAGTGACTTGCCCAGGGTTCACAGCTAATAAGTGTCTTAGGCTGGATTTCAACTCAGGAAGATGAGTCTTTCTGACTCCCAGCCTGGTGCTCTATCCACTAAACCATCTAACTGCTTTACACACATATACACACATACAATACATACACACATCCTTCAAACAAATAAAAATGCACTTTCTTAAGTTAAAATTAATTAAATTACTGTAAACTTCTTTTGAGAATAAGATATTTCCATTGTTGGTGGAACTGTGAACGGATCCAACCATTCTGGAGAGCAATATGGAACTATGCTCAAAAAGTTATCAAACTGTGCACACCCTTTGACCCAGCAGTGTTTCTACAGGGCCTATATCCCAAAGAGATCTTAGAGGAGGGAAAGGGACCCACATGTGCAAGAATGTTTGTGGCAGCCCTTTTTGTAGAGGCAAGAAAATGGAAACTGAATGGATGCCCATCAATTGGAGAGTGGCTGAATAAATTATGGTATATGAATGTTATGGAATATTATTGCTCTGTAAGAAACGACCAACAAGATGATTTCTTGTTGAGGCATGGAGAGACTTGCATGAACTGATGCTAAGTGAAATCAGCAGAACCAGGAGAACATTATACACAGCAACAAGACTATATGATGATCAATTCTGATGGACATGGTTCTCTTCAACAATGATGTGATTCAAACCAGTTCCTATTGTTCAGCGATGAAGATAGTCATATACATGCAGGGAGAGGCCTGAGGGAACTGAATGTGAACCACAACACATCATTTTAACGCTTTCTGTGAATATTTCCATGCATTTTGTTTTCCTTCTTAGGTTGTTTTTTCTTCTTCTCTTTCTAGATCTGATGTTTCTTGTGCAGTAAGGTAACTGTATAGATATGTATACAGGTATTGTATTTGTCATATAATTTATCCTATTTAGCATGTATTAGATTACCTGTCATCTAGGGGTGGGGGTTGGGGGGAAGGAGGGGAAAAGCTTGGGAAAAAAAGTTTTTGCAAAGGTCAATGTAGAAAAATCACTCATATGTTTTGTAAATAAAAAGCTTTATTAAAAAAAAGAATGCATGATGAAAAATACTATCCACCTTCAGAGACAGAGAGAGAGAACTGATGGATCCTGAATGAAAATTAAATCATTATATATATATATATGCATATATATATATATATGTATTTTTTTCCCTGAGGCAATTGGGGTTAAGTGACTTGCCCAGGATCACACAAGCTAGGAAATGTTAAGTGTCTGAGGCCAAATTTGAACTCAGGTCCTCCTGAATTCAGGGCTGGTGCTCTGTCCACTGTGCTACATAGCTGCCCTTAAAACATAATTTTTAAAAATATATTTTATTTCTCTTGCTTATTTTGGTACCATGTCTAATATGGAAATATATTTTTCATGACTTCATATCTATAATTAATACATTCATTGCTTGCCTTCCCAATGCTGGGAAGAGACTAGATGAAGGGAGATTATTTGGAACTCAAAATTTTAAAAGAATGTTAAAATAAAGTATAATCATTAAAAAAAGAGAATAAGGTATTTCATTTTTTAAAGATGACTATCACTTCATTCAGATAATATAGTTGGAGATTTAATTTTTTTTTATAGATGAGGAACTCAGAATTATTTGTCTTCCCATGTCTGTTCAGAATCACAGAAAATGACAAATTGGAATAGGGATAGATACATGACTAGTTCAACTTCTCATTTTATAGATAAACAAACTGAGGCTTAGAAAGAAAGAATGACATGCCCCAAATTACCCTGTCTGACAGAGAACAAGAGTACATCCTGATCTCCTGACACTTAGGTCAGTGTTCTTTCCACTTCATGACCCTCTTCCTCCTACTGACTAAAGTTTCATACCCAAGAATATTGACCCTCCTTTTTTTTTTTTCTAGAAAAACATAAGGACAAATGTAACCCTCCCTAACCTCATTTACTTGGTGTTACAATTGTCTGTGTCTGTCTCACTGCTTGATAGTCTGCTTCTGGAAGACAGGGGCTATGCTTTTAAAAACTGGTTTTTTTTTAATTTTTCAAAATACATGCAAAGATAGTTTACAACATTCACTCTTGCAAAACCTTCTGCTCCCAATTTTTCTTCTCCCACTCCGCCCCTCTCCTCTAGACATCAAGTAATCCAAATATGGATTAAACATGTGCGATATTTTCATATTTATCATGCTGCACAAGAAAAATAAGATCAAAAGAGAAAAAAAAATTAGAAAGGAAAAAACCCAAGCAAACAAACAATAAAAAAGGTGAAAATACCATGCTGTGATCCACATTCAGTTTCCAGAGGCCCCCTCTCTGGATGCAGATGGCTCTCTGCATCACAAGTCTACTAGATTGCCTTGAATCACCTCATTGTTGAAAACAGCCAAGTCCATCAGAGTTGATCATCACATAATCTTGTTGTTGTTGTGAATAATGTTCTCTTGGTTCTATTAACTTCACTCAGCATCAGTTCATGTATTTCCACGCTTTTCTGAAATAAGTCTGCTCTTCATTTCTTATAGAACAGTAATGTTCCTTAATATTCATATACCATAACATTTAGTCATTCCCCAACTGATGGGCATCTTCTCAGTTTCCTGTTCTTTGCCATTACAAAAAGGTCTGCTACAAATATTTTTGCATATGTAGGTCCTTTTAGAGAATATGCTTTTAATCAAATTTTTAAAATTTCCTCTCCCCACCACCACTACCTAGCGGAGTGCTCCATACAGAGTGACTACTTAAATAAATGATTGTGCAATAGCAAATTTCCTCATTCTGGGGAGAGAAAAGGCTTACAATCTTCAAAGTACTTTTAAATCTTTATCTTTTTTCTCACCTGGAGCACTTGTGTTCTATTCTTATCCTGGAAAAGCTCTCTATCACACCAGCCTCCTCTCTTTTGTGAGTTCCTTCCATTTTTGGGTCAGGGCCGGGTCAGCCATGTTTCATTCCCTTCCTGGCTATGCACCTGTCTTTGAGCTTCCTCACCCTATAGGGAAGAGGGGATACCTCTTTCCTCCCCATTCCCACATACTTCTTTACCGTTCCCTCCTTTAAAATATAAATTCTCTGAAGGTAGGAACTGTCATTTTTTTTCCCTCCCTATATTTGCATCCCTAGGTACCACTTAACCCTAGTACCTGGCATAAAGCAAATGCTTAATAAAGACTTCTTGCCTTATTTTGCCTTGCTTATCACAACAACAGTATAAAATTAGATAGGGCAAATAATATTTCCATTTTAAAGATCATTAAATTGAAGCTTTAATATGTTAAGTGAATGGTCCAAGATCATACAGCTAAAAAAGCAAAAGTACTCTCTGAGTACTGGGAATTCAAGGGAGAGACTGCCTTGTAAAGAGTAAAACAAAATTGGGACAACTAGATGGTACAGTTTCTTTGCCAAGAAAACTCCAAATGGGGTCATGAAGAGTTAGACAAGACTGCAAAATAAGAAAAACAAATGGATTCACTTGTGCTGCTGTAAAAGTAGGCAGAATAGGGAAATAAAAGACATGGAAAATTTTTCCTGTTCTTAAGGAGCTTTTGGCTTTACAAGGGTAATACTATAATCATTAAAACACAAGGCAGCACATAAAGAGATTGACTCGAGACTAAATGCTATATAGATACAGTTTCTCTCCATAAAACACATTTCAGGACATTCTTCCCATATGTTGCAGTAGAAGCATAATAGTTTATCAGACTTGAAATCAGGGGTTCCAAGTTCAGATCTTGAACCATTTAGAATCTTGGTTCGAATCAGGTGGCATTTCTGGATTGCCTTAAGGGTAGCAAAAGCACATTGAAAACCTTTTTAATCTCATTTTATCCTCAAAACAGCCCTGTAAGGAGGATGCTATTATCATCTCCATTTTACATTGAGGACATTGAGGCATACATTACTTTGGCAAACAGCTTAAGTGATTTGCCTTGGGTCACACAGCTAGAAAGTAACCAAGGCAAGATTTGAACACAGCTTTTCCTGACTGCAGATCCAGCATTCCATATGATCCTGGGCAAGTCATATTCCTTTCAGGGTCTTAACATCTTCATCTGTGAAACAGTATCTGATTTGGATATCTTACTCCCCTCCCCAACAGAATTCGGCTTGAATGTAAGAATTCCTAGTTACTGCATAAGGTAATGTACAGTGGGTGCTCAAAAAATGTACTGATGCTTTTGAATTAGGGACACCAATTTAAAGAAAAATATGATATCTAAAGAAGAAAAGAAAATGAAAACTTAATATCAAAGGTAACACAAGTAGATGCTATCAGCCCTTGAAACCAGAAAGCTCTTACTTACACAATATCTCAAATTTACTAGAGCTAAGGTATTGTCTTTGACTCTGGCATGGCATCATAATAGCAATATGATTTTAGATAGCTAGATTATGTACATTGACTTCATAGCATCATGGAAGGGAGATTAGGTTTGGAATCCCAAAGAATGGGTTTGCTCTATAGAACCCATGTATCTTTGGGCAAGTTATAATCTCTGCTGGACTCAGTTTCCTTTTCTGTAAAATTTGGGAGAATGGACTAGAAAATCTCTAAAATTCTTTTCAGCTCTAAATCTTGCAATTAGAAGGTCTCTGTTTCCTGAGGAACCCTGGGAGATAGATTTAATTTTCCTTTAGGCTTCTTCCTCTTAGCTGCCAAATGCTTGAATGATAGGTTCTGAACTGGCTTGTTATTTTATAGAAGACTTACAGTGAATGACAGAATTTCTTCAGTGAATACTAATAAACTTCTTATGTAGTATTATTTCATTTTATCTCGTTAACATTCAATGACTTTGTAAAACTAATCTAATGGCATTATTTGATTAATTCAACAAAGGTGAGGTGTTTTCATTTGTTAATGTAGTCTAAGATTTGTGGAGTGGTCCAGATGACCCTCACAGGGAGACTTTCCCTATTATAAGTAATTACTAATTGGCCAGTCAGACTTAATTAGCTTTTAGAAAGAGGTATTTACTAAGGCAATATAATAAGAACCAACGTATAAAATCTCCCCCAAATCCCTGACACACTGCCCCACCAGAAAAGAGTTCTGGAGAAAGTAGGCTCAAACTTAAGACTACCTGGAGCAAAGCAGACAACTGAGTGCAGATAACATACCTCTTTAGGTAAGATGTAGTTTTGTACAGGGTACTTAGTAAATTCTTGGAGCTGGTGTTCTTCAACATGTCTAGTTTGTCCTCAGCTCCTAGTAACAATATATTTGTTTCCAGTCATTATAGTTCTTAGGGTGCTATTAGGATACCAATGAAATGTCCAAGTTCTCTGACTCTATAAAGGTCACAAGATTATTCACTAGTCAAAGAGGAAAGAGGGGCTCTGCTCAGTCTACCCAAGTGATTCTGGTAATTGGCTAGAAAGCTAAATATTTGAATTTTGCACTGGCTTGCTATTTTATGGAAGTCCCACAATGAGTGACTGAATCTCTTCAGCCAACAATAAACCTCCTATACAGGATCACTTCAATGACATTTTTTATTCAATGACATTAAGGACTATGTGAAATTGATCTAATAGCCTAAAAGTTTCAAATAGAAAATAGAGCTTGAACTGAGTCTTGAAGAAAACCACGGTATTTCTGAGATGGGGGATAGCCAGTATAAAGACAAGAAGATAGGAGAAGGTGTGTCATGTATGTAGGCTAGTATGGCTTTATCATAGATTGCGAGGAAAGGAGAAAAATGTAAGAAAGCTGGAAAGGTAGAAGGTGACCAAGATGTGAAGAGGTTTAAATATGAGACAGAAGAGACCATATTTTCAGGGATGAGATTCCTTCCAGTTCTGATATTCTATGATTCTAGGGCCATCTCTGCTTTTCTGTAAAATATTCATACAAGTCATATGTATAATCATTTTGCTTTATGAAAGATGGGTGTTCCCAGGCATCTGAGCACCCTCTTGGAAAGTATTCTCACCAGCTCCTCACAATCCCCACCATTGATTCCAAAGACATTTCTCCATCTTGTTTCTTTTGCCCTATTAATTATTTCCAGCTGTTCAAGCTTCTTCTATTCTCTTGGACTATTTCAGGGGCTCCTCCTTGAAGCAGAGGAGTGTTCATTGAGGATAAAATGCCTGATAAACTCAGCCATGAAGCCAAGTTTTCTTAAGAGAAGGAAAGCCTAAGATTAAAAAAATTGAGAGCTTGCCACCCTGTGGGTTTCCACAGGGTCTCCTCCCAGGAAAGCAAACATACACACCCCTTCCTGCTTGAATCTTTTGAAGGCTATGCTAATGAGCTTGAGATGGGGGAATAAAAGGAAGCTGAGTGTTTCCTTCATAATATACATCAATCAGAGGGGACATCGTGGGAAAAACACCGGACTTGGAGTCAGAAAATGATAAGGCATAATGATCTGGGTCTCATTTTCTTCAGTTGTAAAATGAGAAAGTTGGACTAGATATTCTTCCAAGGCTGAATCTTTGATTCTATGATCGCCCTTAGCCCTCAGTCTTTTTTATTAATGAGAGATTTATAAGATGGTTTCTCAGGTCACTTCCACCTCTGAATTTTGAAGACTCCCATTTAAACATGATGGGCAGTTTTAATGCAAGAAAGTAGAAATCAAGTTATAAACCAAACAAGCTAAAATGCAGGTATTAATCAAATGAACAGAGTATTTAAATATTAACTTCCCTCACCAAAAAAAAAAATAACAACCATGTCTTTGACTAGGAGCAGGTACTTCCCTTTCTATTGTCTACTACTTTGCTGTAAGAGAAAAGAGTTAAGGTCACTCCAATCATCAGAACTGCCCTTCCCCAAAATTAACCCCAATAAACCTGGATTCTCGCCCTGGCCATTTTCTCTGGTGCTGGTTCTAAATACTACCCGATGAGGCTATTCAAACTCTCCCACTCACAACCCTGCTTCCAATTTAATCTTTGTCCCCACACTGGCTCTAATCTTGCTTCGGTTGCTTGACTAGAATTTAGCAAGTAGTTCTCAGTTCCCCACCCTTCCATCATAGTGCCACCTTTAACCCTAGACAGATGGGCAGCTGCCACCACAAATAAGCTATCAGTTGACCACCCCCTGTTCCTGGAATACTCTGGATCTCACCCAACTATCATCTCTACCTTTTATTTTCCCTGAGCTCCTTCACAATTCAGCACAAATATCACCTTCTTCTTACTTTCCAGTTTTCCCTTTTCCCATCTCTGTTTTCCCTTCTAAATGATCCTACATCTATTTTGTGTATATATAGATATATATCTCTATATATGTATATATCTATATATTTATATAGATATAGTTATTTACATGTTATCTCCCCTAAGTGTGAGCCCTTTGAGGGAAAGAAATGTTTTGCTTCTTTTATGCCTACAGTACTTAGCTTAAGCAAATGCTTGCTAAATTTTGTTAACTGAGTAATACCTTCCCCCCAAAAAAGTTATCTTTTATTTATTTTGTCTAGATCTTGTATCCTAGTAAGTAGCACAGTGCTTTACCTATAGTAAGCATATAAATGCTTCATAAATGCTTGTTGATTTATTGATTATCTAAGATATATACATACATGTTCTTTCACCTTCATGAGGCAGGGACTATATTTTTGTCACTCCATCCCCAGCACATAGGATACTGCTAGCACATGGCCAATACTTAATAATATGTTGATAGATTAATTGATATTTTAAATAAAGAAGTTGTTCTATGGATCCTATTCTGCAGAGCAATGCAGAAATATTACAAGTTCACAAAGCTTTTCTTACCTAAAGGCCTTCCTTCTTTTTCTTTTTCTCAATAGTTTTATTTTTCCAAATACATATAAAGATAGTTTTCAATATTCATATTTTAAAACTTTGTTTTCCAACGTTTTCTTCCTCCATCACCTCTTCCCTCTCCAAGAAAACAAGCAATCTAATGTAGGTTAAATATGTGCAGTCCTTTTAAACATATTTCCATGTTTATCATGATGTACAAGAAAAATCAGTCCAAAGGGGAAAAAAAGCCACAAGAAAGGAAAAGCAAACAAACAAGGTGAAAATACTATGTTTTGATCCACATTCAGTCTCCATAACTCTCTTTCTAGATGTGGATGGCATTTTCCATCCCAAAACTATTGGAAATATCTTGAATCATCACATTGCTGAGAAGAGGCAACCTTCCTTACTTCTTAAACCTTATAAACTTTAAATGTGGATACATGACAGAATATAATCTATTGACACAAAATTCTTGGAAGTCAGGAGAGTAGAAAGCTAAATTAAATTTCCAACTTTTTACACTAACATTTTTAACCATGGAGATAACTTTGGACTTCAGTCTTCTTAGTCATGCCCTGCTCTAAAAAAGGCAAACAGATGTCTGTCTACAAATGGGTGATTTAGATAGGACAAGTCTGAGCCTAATCTGTCTAACAGCCCCAAATGTGTTCCCCTTATCAGGGAAAGATCTAAGTGCTCAGATTAATACCATAATCGAGAATGTCTATCTGGATCTCTGGTATTAAAGTAAGGCTCACTTGAATTTTGGGAGGTTGCCTCCCTAACATATGAGAAGCTGAGAAGAGTGAGCTTCATTTTGGGACCAAAGAGTGAGAAACAAGTCAGGTGAGCAAACATAATCTGAAAGGCCCCTCAGATCAGTGCTAGAGATTAGGAAGCAAAATATATGGATTGCTATTCACTTTGACTAAAGTAGCTTCCTTGAAAGCTAGGTAAGTTAATTTTATTTTGTTAATAGAAACTGCATGTCCTACTCCAGACTGGAATGGTGTCCTGAGTGGTCTCCCAAACTGGATCTGCTATTTTCTCCTTAATTTAAGTGTGAGTTCCTACATTTTCATCTCTAAAATAGGAACAATTGGCCTAGGTGAGAAGAGACTTCCCTAAAACCACAAAACAAAGGTAAGGCAGAATCAAATGGAAAACATGAAGGAGGAGATAGCAAGAGTCTTTTAGTATACCAGATGAGATCTTGGAGTAGACCATTCATTGCCTTATTCTTACCTTCAGTCACTACCCCAGTCAAATGGAGACCAAGGAATGACCTTAACTTAAAAGTCCAAGGTTTCCTGCTGCATCCAGAACCTCCTCCAGTAGTTCTGATCTATATCTTGCCACTAGATCCAGATGACTCCAGAGGAGAGAGTGAGGCTAGTGACTTTGCACAGTCTTCCCTCATTTAAATCCAATTCATTTGCAAGTCAGTCATGGAATCACCAACCTGATGTCATAACTTTCTTCCAATATGAAGGACAAACAACAATCTTAGCCTAAAAATAGTATCAATGGAGAGATGATCCACATGGCCAAATTATGGGAGTTTTGGAAGCCCAGACTCCTAAATAAAAGGAGGGGACAGTTCTAAAGCAGCATGATCCTCTGGGATCCAGACTTTAAATGAGAGAAGAGGAATTCTTGAGCCGTGCCATGCTTGGGATTGTCTCTCAAGAAATATCAAATTCAAAATTTCAGGGCTCTTGTCTTAGAGAGAGAGGCAATTGGTAATAGCAATCAATGGGATAGAAGAGGATAGCATACACAGTCCTAAAGCTGGAAGTTTAGCAGGAGAATCTAAGCCATGATATGAAGGAGAAAAATATCTAGGCTTTGTTTTCCATTCCATTCCAAGGGGTTACCTCCCTAACAATACCAAATTAGTTTGCTTTCAGAGGGAATCCAAACCACAGGTTGGTGCTATGAATCTTGAAGACTGGAGGACTCTTGGGAAAGTGGGACTTAACCAAAAAGTCAAGACATGGAAAGAGAACTGGATTTAGATTCAAAGAATCTAGGCTCACATCCCAAGGCTGCCACTTTCTGTCTGTGGGGCTGCACAAATCATATTACCTCTTTGAGCTTCAGTTTCCTTCTTTGTAAAATTGTAAATTTTAGATGACCTGGAAGATTCCTTCTAGAGTTAAAGTTACAGTCTGATCCTAGGAAAGGAAGGAGAATTGTATAGATAGTTCATCTACTACTCTGATGTTCATTTGTTACATTTTTTATGGGATTAAATACCAGGATCCTGTATATTCACTGTTACTTGAGCATTTGTATAGGAGCTGGGGAACCTTTGCCCACATTTGTACCTAGATGAGAGATAAACAACCTGTTTTCAGAAGCAATCTAAGTGGAGGCGAAATTATGCTTTTAGTCACACCCAAGATTGAACTCAACTCATATAAACCAGAGCAGGGTTCTGGGCCATGGGTTACATATATCCAACCTATAGGAGGAAATTAAAATCATGTTTTAACAAGAATTGGAGAAAGAAAAGAAATATATCCATAGGCAGTGGAGAAATGGTAAAATTTCAAAGTAAAAACACATTCTATTTTCCAGGGCAGTTTGGTTCAGGAGGAGGAGTGATACATTTAAAAACCAAAAGATCTGAGTTCAAGTTCTAGGTTTTAGACTTGCCAGCTATGACAAGTGATTTTATATCTCTGGTCCTAAATTTCCTTATCTGTAAAATGATGATAATACTTCCACTGTCTATCTCAAACAGGGCTGTTGTGAGAAAAGTGATTTAGAATGTGTAATTAGTTATATATCAATGGCTAACCTATTTATGTTGCACTTTATATATATGATCTCATTAATCCCCATCACAAATCTGTGAAAGAGCAACTACAGGTCTTATTACCTTCATATTACAGATAAGCAAAAAGTTTTAAGTGACTTGGCAATAGACACAAAGAAAGTAAGGGTCAGAGATAAAAGCTAAGCATCACTGAAAGTCAACTGATTTGAAGTACAATTCTCTTTCTTGACTTTGCTCTCTCTTTGTTGGAAGGAGCAGTCTTTGGGGTTCTGCTTTGATGTCTTTCCTCTTCTGAAAAGCAGAGCACTGGGGAGCACATGAATTTTGGAGGCAAAAGTGACTGAGAAACCACCTCTTGATGGACAAAAAAATTCTCACATACACCCTCTATTCAAAATTGTTTGATTTTCTACACAAAACCTCTCCCTCCCCCCATTTCTTTTTTCTATCTCTCTTTCTCTGTGTGTGTTTCTCTCCCCCTTCTTTCCTCCTCTAGAAGTTGGGAAGTCCATATGATCTATATCTAGGAAAACCCCAATTATCATCACTAGTTATCATCACAGTTCTCATAACTAATTCATTATTTCCTCTTTCCATCAAATATTATATTTTATATTTTCAGAATTATTTTTAAGGATAATGTTCATGATATAGGAGTCATTTTTCATATTGTTTTGTGTTGATTATTGAGCTAATTATTTCCCTCTAATAGTCCATGTGCTTTATAGTTCTAAACTTATAAGGGATTTGTATATACATTATTGAACCAATAATTACTTGTATAATTCACTTGCCAGATATGAAAAAAATAGCATTTTTACTTTATAGGGTTAACCTTTTGGGCATTACATTGTTCAATGCCTAGAAGTTCCCAGGAATGCTGGTTCTCAACAGATAAGGAGGCAGGTAGTATCCTTCCTCTTCCAGCACCATTCTGTAGCAATATTGCTGTTGTTGTCCAACTCTTTATGATTCCATTTGGGGTTTTCTTGATCGAGATATTAAACTAGTTTGCCATTTCTTCTCCAGCTCTTTTGCCAGAGGAGGAAATTGAGACAAACAGGGTGAAATGACTTGCCCAAGATCACACAACTTTTAAATATCTGAGCCCAGATTTGATTGAACTCAGGAAGTTAGGTCTTCCTGAATCTAGTTCTAGCACGTTAATCTACTGAGCCAATAAAATAGTTGCCCAATAAAATATTGCTTAACATTTCCTTGAAGCAACAAGGCACAGTTAATGTAAGGGTAGTTGATAATGTCCACGAACACTATGTTAGTAGATAATACATCATGATAAAGTCAAAAAGAATAATATCAATATCATCACCATTTGACAGCCATCTTCTCTCAGATCCTGATGGATGTAGTATAAGACCTCAAACTGGAATCTTAGGAATAACAATATTCCCATCCCAGTGCCCTCAGCCAGCATCTTGGAAGCACTCTTGTTGAGATTCAATCTAGCCACTGTTCCTGCAGGTGCTGCAGTTACATCCATTGAGACTGTCAAATAGTTCAACATCAGAAACTGACATGATTTTTATCAGTGGAAATAACATTATAGAAGAGATATTAACATATCAGATTGCTTGCTATCTTGAAAAGGGGAGAAGGGAAGGAGGAAGGGAGAAAAAAATTTCAAACTCAAAATCTTAGGAAAGTAAATGTTGAAAACTACCTTTACATGTAATTGGAAAAAATAAAAGAATATTAAATGGAGGGGAAGTAAAATTAAATTTAAAAAAAAGAAAAAATAGGTAAAGGGGGAAAAAGAAGAGACTTTACCATCTGTATTACATCCTTAGAATTGTGGAACTTTTTACCCAACTTGGTGCTGGACTCTTTCATGGGTGTGGTTTGTCCAATTAGAATGTGAGCTCCCTGAAAGCCAGACATCATTTTTACATTTCTCTTCATATGTATCCCCCAAACTTAGCATGGTGCTTTGCACAAAATAAGCATTAATAAATGTTTTCTTCATTCATTCATTTATTTATTCTCATAGAATATTAAGAATAATGAGGTATAGTAACCATACAATAAAACTGGCAGCAAAAACAACATAAATAATAAAATTTATATTATATATGTAATTATCATATATATATAGTATATATAAGTTGGTAAATAAAAATAGGTAGAAGTGACTTGGGAATACATTCTGAGCATTGTTAGAGGGAGAAGGAGGTTTGTTGGCAGCCAATATAAAAGTGATAAGATAGAACCTAGAAGTGGTGTGTATGTGTGTGTATGTGTGTTTGTGTGTATCAACAGAAAGCCTGTTATTATATACTCACACACACACACTTACACATAAATTTCTCTCCCCAGGCAACTGCTTATGTTTTTGTAGGCCAAGCAGAATTTCAGCATGTCAACCAAAAGAGACACCTCCAATAGAATTCCTCTGACTAAACACACACTTCTTAAAGGCTATATTACTGGTGTATTTTTAATGTTAGTTCCTTTGTATGGTATTTGAATAACAGACTCTGGACTCAATGATTTTAAACTGTTAAAACAAAAAAAAATCGATGAAGTCCCAATGAATTATGTAATGAATAAAATAATCTTTAAAAAAATAAAAAAAGAAGGCTTGTTAGACTGGCCCACCAAATGTGGGGAGGGGATTAATGTATAATTAGGAAGGGACTAGGTTTTGAAGGATTTTAAAAGTAAATAGAAGAGCCATGTGATCTGGAAACAATAAGTCATTGGAAATTATTAAAGAAAGGAGTGATGTTGTTAGACCTCTACTTGATGAAAAGCCCTTTGAAAGTTGTACAGAGAAAGGAGAACCTGGAACAGGCAGATCAACTAACCTATTAAATTAATCCAGAAAACACATGTTGAACTTCTAATGAATTTGATCACCAAGGGATACAAAAAGTTACAAACTAATGTATATGACTAAGAAATATTGATAATTCAATATGTTGCTGAAAAAATTAATAGCAAATATTTATATAGAACATTAAAGTTAGAAAGCACTTTATAAATATTTCCTTTTACCCTCACAACAACCTTTGAAGGTAGATGCTATTATTCCCATTTTACAGATGAGGATATTAAGGCACAGAGTAGTTAAATAACTTGCCCAGGAATACACAAGTAGTATCTGAGATTGGAACTGAGATCTTCCTGACTACAAATCTGGCAGTCTATCCATACTACAACACCTAGATAAAAATTCATGTAAAAATATATTCGAATTTAATTCTTAGCAGCATTGTGAGGTGATTTTGTAACAAAAAGCAAAACACATTCAAAATAATGTAGATTCTTTGCACATCTTACATGACATGGAACTGACTTGACTCACCTGTTTGACCTTCACTACTTGCCTAAAATCCTGTTTTACAAAACAGTGATTGTTCAGTTGTTTCAGTCATGTCCCACTTTTTTGTGACTCCATTTGTGTTTTTTTTTGGCAATCAGGTGTGGAGATTGAGGCAAACAGGGTTAAGTATCTTGCCCAGGGTCACACAGCTAGTAAGTATCTTGAGGCCAGATCTGCAAGACATCCTGGCTCAGCATTCTATCCATTGCGCCATCTACAAAATAGACATTCCCTAAAATGAAAAGTTGCTGACAAATAGCATGAACAAGAGTTATAACTATTTTTGAATAATAAAGATTAAAATATTCAAGATGGCAAGTAATTATTTTAATATAGTTATTGTCACTTCCAGGGCTAAACTCTGAGATAATAAACCAAAAGAAGAAAAAAAAAACTGCCCAGACCAAAGAAAGAGAGTCCAAATGTAAGGGAAAATATTCTGAAGTTTGTCTGACCCAGTGAACTAAGAAGCTGTAGCTTTTTTATTTTCCCCACACTGGAACCCCTGAGACAAGGTTGTCTATTTGCTATCTGTACAACCATCCAAATTTAATAATCTGTGAATTTTTCTAGTCTGAATAAAAAAAGGAGCAGCCTCCATCTTTCTGGGTTATATTCATTGTCTGATGAATTACATAGAGGTTAATGAAGGCAGGTGTTGGAACATTGGTCCAGCTGACAGATTGTAAACAAGGTCAGCTGCCCTATAGTTTCCATGGAGCCTAATGAGAACAACAATAGCCAAGCATTCCCCCAGCTAACTGGGGCTTGGAAGGAATTGAAGAGCTGTAATGCATCTATGTAATTTCTGAGTACAGCAAATTGCTTCTGTGATCCTTGTGAAGGGATGTGCTGGAGCCAGCTTATCAGTTCTTAAATTTTCAGTATGAACAATTACATCTCTGAAATGGGCAAATGCTACAAATCAGGACTTGGTTTATTGTCTTGTAGATTGTCTAGATTGAAGAAAGTGAGAAAAATTAAAATATAAACAAATAATAATAAAGATTAAACTGAAAAGCATGTCATGAGTGTATTTTTCTGGAGAACTGTTTGTTAAACATTTACCAACATACTATTGCTTATGTATATGTGTGTGTGTGTGTGTGTGTGTATCCTGTATGTCTTGTATGTCTCCTGAGACCAAACCCTCACAGCCTGAAACCCAAACCTTGCCTATGCTGGCTCTCATTTTTTGGTCCTATTTTTGAATCTCTGTTTTGAGTCAACTTCCCTCTATCTCTGATACCATCTCTTTTTGGATCTTTTTCTGGTAGTCACTTATTACTCTACAAGTCTAAATCTCTTCTCAAAAAACAGGCAATTATAAACTATTTGCTATGTGCCAGGTCTTGCATTGGGCACTGGAGATACAAATCAACAATTTAAAAGGTTCTGCCCTCAAGGAGTTTATATTCTATGAGGAGAAAAAGCACACACATGAATTTTATAAACTGGGGGTTAGAAGGGACTTCTTAGTAACAAGCTTGAGAAGGGGTCATCTACATTTTCATTAAAACATGCAAGTAAGGGACAATCCATCTTGAAGCAGCCTGTTCCACTTTTCTATAGCTTTGTTCTCCTTGGGAACTTTTTTCTCATATCAATCCTAATTTTGCTTCTCTGCAACTTTTATCCATGGTTCTGCCCCTTTGGAGAAAAGTAAACCTAATCTAATCCCCAATCTTACACCGTTTAAAATACTTGAAGGAAGATACCCTATCCCCTTTAAGTCTTCTTTCCTCCAGACTAAACATCACTATTCCTTGGAGTGGAATACCTCAAAGGGTGTACCATCATTTTCTGTTCACTATGCCTCAAAAGCAAATGAACATGCAACTGTCACCCAGTGGAATAGAACTTGCATTCACATTGAGATGTTTCAGTTTCCCAACTCTCCCCTACTTGGCCAAGATTCTTTCAAGTAAAGAATAATGTACTGAGAACAAAAGAGAGTTTGAGAACCCTTGCTTTCTAAGGAATATGACTAGAGCAGAGATGTACAATGCAACTTTCACCTTATTCATAGGGACTGTGCCTCTCTAGAGTCAAAAACCTCATTCTCTCCTTCCTCTCTGTCCTTCTCCCTTTTTGTCTGTCTCTTTCTTTCTTCCTTTTCTTCCCTCTTCTTCTTCTCTCTCCAACTTCTTTCTCCGTTATTATATAGACAGCGATTATCCTTTTTTATAGTTGTCCTTTCAGCACTTAGTCTTTGTAAATTCTATTTCATTTATTCATTTGTTCGTTCTCTTATTTCCTCCTCCGGGGATAGGATTATGTTTGATTAGCACTGTGGACCATAAATCCCCCCTCCCCACTTCTTCATTCAATAAGATGACAATGAATAGCGTTCACCTGGGTACCTAGCTATTGCTTGACTAATTTAACATCATTATCATTATTTGTGCCTCAGATCTGTATATCCTCAGCTTCAAAATGAGGATTATAATAATAGCACCTATATCCCAGGATTGTTTTAAAAATAAAACAAGCTAATATTTGCAAAAATATAGCAGCATGGTGTTTAGTACAGAGCAGATGCTATATAAATGCTAGCCATAATAGAGGATTTCTTTGATCCTTAAACTTCTTCAGGTGATAGGGAATATTTTTGAGCAAGATAGACATTAGGTATTCCTTGCCTGTTCCAAACTATGTCTCCTTCTCTTCCCTTTCTTATCTACATGAGATCAATGGATTGAGAGCTAAAAGGCAGTTTAGAAGCTATTAAGTTGGATTCTCTCTATTTTTTTTTTTTTTGCTTTGGCAATTGGGGTTAAGTGACTTTCCCAGGGTCACACAGCTAGGGAATGTTAAGTGTCTGGGATCAAATTTGAACTCAGGCCCTCCTGACTTCAGGGCTGGTGCTCTAACCACTGCTCCACCTAGCTGCCCCTGGATTCTCTTTTTTAACTGATGAAGAAATTGAGACTCAAGGAGGATAAAGGATTTCTCTAGAGTCACACAGCTAATAAAATATTTGAGGCAGGATTTTAATTCAGATCTTCACAATTTCTATCCAGCACTCTCTTTGTCCTTCACCTCCCTACACTCCAAGTCTGTCAGGAAACAAAACAAATTCATCCTTTCACTACACAGCATCTGTCCTCATCTTTTCAATCATCTCTTATACATAGTAGACACTCACCAAACTCCAGCTAATTAAATTAGAATTTGGATGATTTAAAAATCCATTATGTATTTCCTTTCTGATAACCCAAATATAATTCTTATAGGCTTCATACAATTTTGCCATAAGTTCCATGTGGAAATTATAGACAGTTTTCATTTATATAAAAATAAAATGTGTTTTATTTTTGTTGAAGAACCACAGCATTAAAAACAAAAGAAGCATAAAGATGCCCCACATCTGCTTGAATCATGGGAATATAATAGGGGAACTAGTCAATGAGGACCTAGTTTTTAAAGCATTATAATATACCTTGCCTGTTTCTAAACCATTTGGAGGCAAGCTGAGGTTGCTTCCAGACATGTGTCATGGAGGTGTCCCTTTCTATCCTTCAGAGCACTCAATTGTTTCTTATAAGCACACTGTGTAGTTTAAAAAAAACCTTTTTAATTGTCTAATTAATGAGAACTGAGTATGCAAAAAATTGTGCAAACGAAGTTTAATTAAATGATATTTTTGTTTCATAGATTTTAAGGAAGAAGAATTACTGAAAATGTTCAGGTGAAAGAAGGGACAGCAGCTTACTCTAGTTTATTTCCCTATCTGGGCATGATATGCTCATAAAAACATAGATAGATGATGATGATGGAGCCTAATATGTGCTGGACATTATACTAAATGCTTATAAATATAATCTCATTTGATCCTTACAGCAATTTTGGGAGGTATTTTTTTTTTTTTTACAATTGAGGAAACTGACACAGAGATTAAACCTAGAAAGACCTGATGAACTGATACTGAATGGAGTGAGCAGAACCAGGAGAGCATTGTACACTGTAACAGCAAAATTGTGTGATGACCGACTATGACAGACCACTCTTTTCAGCAAATCAGTGATCCAAGAAAATTCCAACAGATTAGTGATGGAAAATGCCATCCCCATCCAGAGAGAAAACTATGGAGACTGAATACAGATTGAAGCATATATTTTCATCTTTTTTTGTTTTTATCTGTTTTTTTCTTTCTCATGGTTTTCCCCTTTTGTTCAAATTTTTCTTTCACAACATGAGTAATACAGAATGTTTAAAATGATTATATATGTATAACCTATATCAGATTGGTTTCTGTCTTAGGGAAGGGAAAGGGAAGAGAAGAAGGGAGAAAAAATTTGGAACTCAAAATCTTACAAAAATGAAAACTATCCTTACATGTAATTAGAAAAACAAAATACTAAAAGTTAAAAAATAAAAATAAAAACAGATTAAGGGACTTGCCCAAAGTCACACAGCTAATAAATGTCTAAAGCCATATTTAAATTGAGGTCATATTGACGGCAGGCCCAGCAGTAAGCATTGTGTAACCTCTTATCTGATAATGATAGATTGGGTAGATACATACATACATACATACATATATAATAATAATGATGATGATGATGATAGACAGACAGATAGAGAGAGAGAGAGAGAGATGTAGATAATCAAATAGCTGGGAAGGTAGATTTTAAGCACTTATTAAGTTCTTTGTGCCAGGCACTGTGCTAAGTGCTAGGAACACAAATGTAAACGGAATTGGAAGAGAGGAGGAAGAGGAAACTAGCAAATATCTTCAAAGAGCTTATTGTCTATTAGGGGAAAACCAATATATATGAGAGATATGGATATGGGGGAAGTACTCTCTAAGCAAGGTGAAAAGTGGATCAGAAGTAGATCTGGGAGAGAATTAAGAAGAGATAGCCTGGGCATACAGGATCTGGAACCAAAACTCACCAATTAGACCAATTAGAGGAAGCCATAGAAGTAGAAACAACATAGAGTAAGAAGGTCTGATAAATCCAAGGTGAAAAAATTCTGGAGAGTCAAGAGTAGAATTCGGAAAGAACAATAAGTGGCACAGTGGATAGGATTCTAGGTTTGGAATCTTTGGAAAGGAAAAGGGAGCCTTTTATTTTGGTCACATGATTAGAGAGAGAAGTAATTCATCTTCCTGAGTTCAAATCTGGCCTCAGATACTAGCTGTGTGACCTTGGCAATTTATTTCACCCTGTTTGCCTCAATTTCTTTATCTGTAAAAGGAATGAGAGAAAAAAAATGGCAAACCATTCCAGTATCTCTGCAAAACAAACAACCAACAAAAAACAAAACAAAATCCTAAATGGGGGTCCCAAAGAGTTAGAATCTGAAACAGCATTCAAAGAAACATCAACAATACATCCACAAAACATATAATGTCTCTATTCCAGGTGTCTTTTTTCTTTCCTAATCTTTAGTGAAGGTGTATCCTGAGATGGGAGTATCCAAATGACTAGGGAAAATGGGAAATCCATCAAAGTTATCAAACATCTCACTGAGAACTATTGGAATATTTGGTAGCTGTCACTGAATCCTGTGTGAAGACGACACCACAATCCAGAAAAGTGACCTGCTTGATTCAGTCTCAAAAGGCAAGAGAGTGACTTCTTCATCAGCTATGCCATACCTAGAATTGAAATCGATAAAGACTCCAAGAAGGGAGAAGACTCCTATGACCAGGAAAGGCCCCCTCCATTTCGTCCTGAATCCTCTTCGTGTTATTTTGCAGCAACCAACTGAAGACTCCCTACTCCCCAAAAACTGAGTATGTAGAAAGAGAAGCAAATCTCCCAGTTTGGGATTCTTTGATTCTTATTATATCTTCTCAGTCAGTATCTCTTTGTAAAAAATAAAAAATGGTAATTGATGTTAATTGGTTAATTGAAATTAAAAATGCATGAAGGTGGGAAGGAATTTTGAGCATTAAGTTTACTAACCTCAGTCTCCAGCCACTACTGATAATCGAGAAGGTGAGCGCAGAGCCTATTTGTTGTCATTGGTTCCCTTGCTGGTTTCTCACTAAAGAACTGAGATTATGATTTTTACAAAGTTATTGTTATTTATGTTTATATCACTTATCTTTCCTAATTTAACCTCCCCAATCTCTTATATCCATTCCATGCAGTGAAAAATTTACTAAAAAATTGAAAGGGAAGACAATTTTTTAAAGATTTCACACAATTAACTAATATATCCCCACAAAAAGGTTTAATATTATATGCAGTATTCTACACCCATGTAACTAATATATATTCCCCCCCAAAAAAGGTTTAACATTATATGCAGTATTCTACACCTGATTCTGCAAAGAAGTAGGCAGAGCTGGACAATGTTTCCTCATGATTCTTTCTTGGAATTAAATCTTTATGACTTAGTCTTTATATTTTGGTCTTAATACTTTATCAGGATTCATTTTCAATTGTTTTGTTGTTGTTTAAAATAGAACAAGAAGAGTAGAACCCATATAGAGGGGTTGATGCTATCTTGCCATTTAGTCAAAGGAACTCTTTTATTTAGGAAAAGAAATGTGATGCACTAAGTTCAACTTCATTTGTTTTTGAAGAATTAGGGGAACATATATAGTGATCAGATTTTTGCAGGAGAGAACAAAAAGGCTGGCTTTGCCTCTACTGTTCTCCTGATTATAGATGCAGTAAAATTTTATCATAATTTCTCTGTGGGCTGAGGTGGATTTTTTGGATGGTTTGAGGTTTTTTGTTTTTTATTTATGGGTTTTTTTTTTTTGCTTTATTTGTTTTTTTTTTTTTTGGTTTAGGATAAAACTGCTTTTTCAGTGAGGATTTTCCAAGATATTTGCTTTCACTCTCTGGCCCTTCAGTGATTTCAGTGATATGTTTTACTGTAAATAATGTAGTGCTCCATCAGTCCATTATCTTTCTCTTGTCATTGATTTATACTCTGGGTTGTCTCCTAATATTAATATTGCTTTGGATCTGTTCCATGGGAAAGTATAAAGGCCTGATTCATATAGCATTTTGTTCTTTATTTCTCCTTTTCCTGACAGAATTCCCCCTCTATCTTCCTCAGGTATGTGAGCCTAGGCAAGTCATTATATACCTCAGTTCCTCAGTTTACTCATTTACAAAATGAGGGGACTGAACTGGATGGTCCCTATTGTCAAGTCAGGTCAACTAGAATTTATTCATCTTTTACTGTGTGCAGGGCCTTTGCTAAGTTCTAGGGATACAAATATAAATAGAAAGATCATACCTGGCCTCTAAGAGCTTACTTTCTAATGGAGGGGAAAAATAAAAGGAAGGTGAAAGGCATAACTTGGAAATGGAGACAAAAGATAGTCTGGGAGACATAGGAGTGCAGTATGGAAAGAAATGAAGATATAGTGACCTGGGCAACTTCCTTAAATTGAAGGTTCTGGGAGGAACAAGCCAATCAGAGGGAAGGACCTCAGAGGAGGTAGGTACAGTACTTCCAATGGGTGAAATTCAAGGTGATGAGGAAACTTCTAAGATGAAGAGATGCCTTTCAGTTCTAAACCAACAATTTTATGCTATTACCTACCTCAAATTTCTTCCTCTCCCAGTTATGATTTCCCAAGTTTTGTAGTTCTACTTTCACTTTTATTGTTCAGTCATTTTTCAGTAGCATCCAACTCTTTATGATCCCATTTGGGGTTTGCTTGTCAAAGGTATTGGAGCAATTTGCCATTTCCTTCTGTAGTTCATTTTACAGATGATGAAAATGAGGTAAGTAGGGTGAAATGACTTATCATGGTCACACAGCTAGTAAGTACCTGAAACCAGATTAGAAGTCAGGAAGATGAATCTTCCAGATTACAACCTTGGCACTCTGTCCATTTTGCCACCTCACTGCCCTTAGCAGTTTCTTCTCCAGGGAGTTATAGAACCTTTATTCTTTCTAGAGAAGAACTTAACCCATTTCGAACAAAAAAGGACCAGATGGACTGAAGTGCAAAACTGACATGAAATTTGTTTCAAATCATAGGATTATAGACCTGGAACTGAAAGGGACCTCAGGCACTATCTGATCCAACTCCCAGTCCTGCAAGCCCACAGTTGAAGGATTGGAGTAGGGGAGATGGAGTAGGGAATTAAGATCAATGAAGGAAGAGGGAGGGAGAGATAGAAGGAGGAAGGAAGGAAGGAAGAAAGGAAGGAAGGAAGGAAGGAAGGGAGGAAGGGAGGGAGGGAAGGAGGGAGGGAGGAAGGGAGGGAGGGAGGGAGAGAGGGAGGAAGGGAGGGAGGGAGGGAGAGAGGGAGGAAGGGAGGAAGGGAGGAAGGGAGGAAAGAAGGAAGGAAGGAAGGAAGGAAGGAAGGAAAGTAAGAAAGCTTATTAAGTGCTTGTTATTTAGCAAGTATTGTACTAAGTGCTGGGTATATAAATGCAAGCAAATAAAATAGTCCTGGCACCCAAGGAACTTACATTCTAATGGGACAAGTCAACATTAAGCAAGAAAAGGTGGAAAAGAGGAAAGATTGGTCCACAATTAGAAGGCATGGTGTGGAAATAGTCAGTTCATGCATGAAATCCTGGTTTGGAACAAGATGAGGTAATGGTTCAACTATCAGAGACTTACTTCCCAGGGGACAAACTCCAAGGTAAATAAGCTCCAGGAGAATTTAAAATTAATTCTTCCGACTCCCAGAGTCCCTCTTCTTTCCACTGCACTGGATTGCTGCTTCATTCTCAATAATGCACTCCAAGAAATAGTTGCAGTTGAGTGATCTGATAGCAAAGTTTTCTCCTAAAAAGCAGTTCTTTTTATTTAAATCAGTCCATCAAAAAGAACTTACCATGGAGCAGACATTATCTTAAGTGCTGGTAATATGAAGAAATGTTTAGTTGCTTTTAAATAGTCCCTGATCCCAAATAGTTACATTCTAATGGGAGAAATAAAATGTAAATGAGGTAATATCTCTAAAAGGCTTAGCACAGTACTTGATACATGATAGGATTTAATAAATAAGTATACCTTCCTTAAATTAATATACATATAAAATGCACACAGAGTAGATGAAAGGTATCCTTAGAGGGAAGGAGCTATCCTCATGTGGGAAGGATTGGAAGTGGGGGTATGGATCAGAGTGGGACAGGCCGAGAGAAGCTTCCTGATGACTCAAGCTAAATCTTGAAAGGAAACTAGAGATTCTGAGAGGCAGACATGAGGAAGAAGAGCAATTCAGGTATAATGAATGATCAATGCAAGGGCTCAGGGTCAGAGGTGGAATAGCATATGCAAGGAATGACAAGTAGATTTTTTTTTTAAAGAAAATTATCCAAAGAGTAAGTGAAATATCTTTTATTGAGGTCAAAGCATTTCTTCTCTATCTAGCTAAAATTAACTAAGCAAATCTCCTTTGAATCAAATTATTCTGTGATTAGTTCTAGATAAATTTTCTTTTCAGGGAGCTAGGCAGTGCAGGAGATAGCTTGCCAGGCCTGGAGAAAGGAAGACTTTAACTTCCTGAGTACTAATATAGCATAAAACATTTACTGTATGACCCTGGGCAAGTCATTATCCTGTTTGTCTTAGTGTCCTTATTTGTAAAGTGATCAAGAGAAATAAATGGCAAATCACTCTAGTATCTTTGCTAAAAAAAAACAAAAACAAAAACAAACAAAAAAACAAAAAAACAAAACTCCAAATGGGATCAAGAAGAGTTACACATGAATGAATAACAAATTTTCTCTTTAATGTTAATTTCATTGGTCTAATTTGTGATGAGTAAGCCCTCTGGGTATGTAAATCCAAAGATTTCTGCCTCCACAAGTATTCCCTCTACTTGATGGGAACTTGATGTTCTTTGCTATCAAGGAAAAGACAGAGAAAGCCTTTTAGATACCTTTAGAATCAGTGCTTTACTGACTCATCATTGACACATAACTTTGATTTCTTTCTCTTTTTTGTTTCTTCTGGATCATGTGTTTCCTCACTTGGTTGTCCTGTTTGATGCTAATCTCAGTCTGAAAGTGAGCTGAGAGGCACCTGGCATGTAAACAGATGGATAATTAAATGGTGCTTTCCTCCAGTCTGTATTCCATCCTATGTTAGGCAAACAGTAACTAATGAGGTTTCTTGGCGTCAGAGTTACACTCCCTTTGGGGAGGAGTGGTTGTTCATATGCCCATCACATGGAGCAAACTGAGAGATAAGACAAGAGACCATAGGACAGGGAGTGACCTAAAGCTCTACCAGAGAGCAAGCCAGAAGAGAAGACTAACAGCTAGTCCTTTCCTCCAAACCTTAGGTTTCCCCTGCTATAGCTCAATTAATTGGTTTACTTATTTGTACAAACTAGCATGCTCCTTGAGGGCAGGCAGTCAATAAATAAGAATTTATTAAGAACTTACTGTAAACACTGTGCTAAGTGCTCAGGGAAATCCCTCCTCTAGAGAAGCTCACATTCTAATGCAGAAGACAAAATGCAAATAACTATGTACAGACAAGATATATATATATATATATATATGTAATAAATAATTGATTATCAACAGAGTGAAGAAGATAACAGATTATCTCCACTTCTAGCCTTGTATTTCCAGTACATCTTGAATACAGCAGGTGCTCAATAAATGCTTATTGAATCATCTCCTTTTACCCATTTGGGCTAAAGGCTGAAAGGGGGAGGGAGGTTAGGAAATCAATATTTATATTATATATATAATATATCACTTATATATATATCATTTATATTATATTACATATGTTATATCATGAAATACAATATATCACCTCACATTATATAATGTCGTGTCACATCATAGCAGTCTCTGTGCCAAACACAGTGCTAAGCACTTTTTACAAATATTAATTCATTTCATTCTCACAATAATTCTGCACAGTAGGATGAGGTAGCTGCTGTGGTTGATCTGATCCAGGTGTTATATGACTTGCCCACAGCCACACAGCGAGTGGCTTTCTGAGGCCAGATTTAAACTCAATCTTCCTGGCTCCTGACCCAGCATTCTAACTACTATGTCACCAGTTGCCTCAGCTAAAAAGATGGTGCAGTGGCAAAAGTGTCCAACACAGAATGACATTTCCTACCTTTTTGACATTGGTCAAGCTACTTAACCTCTCTTTCCTCAATTTCTTCATCTGAAAGATGAGTAGATTAGACTAGATAGCTCCTAAGGTCCCTTCCACCTCTATATTTATGACCTTTGTTGCAAGGTGAGAACTTGATATTCACTTTAAAAAATATACATTTCATGATTTCCTGTCAGATACCCAGAATGCTGGTTCTGCGAATCTAATCTCAGAAGCAAAGCTCATCCAACTTCTAGCCAGCAATACTAAAACAAATGGTTTTCTATTAAAAACCTGATAGCATCCAGAGTGTGGGCAAGAAACCAAGGATCCCTGTTCCTATGGGATTGGACTGAATGGCTCTAAATTCCCTTGTAAATTTTAAGCCTTTAAGCATGTCAGAATCCTCATTCCTTCAACATAGCAGTTGAAGGTAAACTTCCCCACCCTTTGTCCTTGCAAATCTCAAGTCCTATCACAGCAAGGTGATGTGACAGAATGGCAGAGCGTGAAGGAATTTTGTTGCTGAGTGGTTTCAATCATATCCAACTCTTCATGATTCTAATTGGAATTTTCTAAACAAAGATGTGCTTTGTCCCTTTTTTTTCTCCAGCTCGTTTTATAGAACAGGAAACTAAGGCAAACAGAGTTAAGTTACTTCTCCAGGATCAGACAACTAGTAAGTATTTGAGGCCAGATTTGAATATAAGAAGATAAATCTTTCTGATTTCAGATCCAGCATTCTCTCCTTTGTATCACCCAACTGCCCTCATAAAGAACTTAGAGTTATTTATATAGTGCCCTCATTTTTCAGGTAAAGAAATCTAGACCCCAAAGAGTTGAAGTAATTCATTTCAAGTCACTCAGGTAGTAAATGGCGAAGTTAGAAACTGAACCTAGTTCTTATTGCTCTTTATGTATGTTTCTTTATACATATACATCTATGTCTTAGATGTGTGTTTTGCATACACGTATTTATCCCAGAAGATATATGTATATTCATATATGTAATGGGGTTGCTAGATGATGTAATAAGATAGAATACTAGGTCTGAAATCAGAAAGATTCATCTTCCTGAGTTCAAATCTAGCCTTAGATGCTGCTTAGTTGTGTAATTCTGAGCAAGTCACTTAACCCTGTCTACCCCATTTTCCTCATCTATAAAATGAGCTGGAGAAGAAAATGGCAAACCGCTCCAGTATCCCTGCCAAGAAAATCCCAAATGGAGTCATGAAGCACATGACTGAAACATGCATGTTACATATTTGTGTGTACAAATAAGATATATGTGCACACACATTATGTACATATACCAGAAGATATATACATGGATCACCTATGTAGATGTGTGTATACATGCAAACACCCCACAAGATATAAAAGATGTGTGTGTATAATCAAAAGAATCTTTTGGAAGCATGGAAAGTCATTTCCAAAGAGGAATTCCAAACATTTTTTCACTGGAATAAGTATATCTCCACCCAGGATGACTATTGTAAGACAGACAAGAATCACTTGGGTAGATAAGTTCTGCTATATCTTCTGTTGTTGCTGCTTTTAAACAGTACATTATTCCATAGACACACCTAGTCCAGTCTCCCAGGTTGTTAACCCTGGCATTATAATCAGCTTCTCATTCCCTCTTTCACACAACATACTCATTGCCATTTCTTCCTTCCCAGCATCCAATCCCTCTGACCCCTTCTCTCCATTCTTATGACAGTCTCTAAGTTCGAGACCTCCTAAATTCTCCCTCAGATTATTATTACATCCTCCTGATTGCTTTCCCTATTTCAAGTCTTTCACCACTTAAACCCATGCTATATATTGCTGAATGGCAACTCAGTGGTGAAATGGACAGAATGATAGATCTGGAGTCACGGAGTCCTCATCTTCCTGAGTTCAAATCTAGCCTCAGATATCCCTAGCTGTGTGATCTTGGGCAAGTCACTTCACCCTGTTTGCTTCAGTTTCCTCATTTCTATAATGAGTTGGAGAAAGTATGGAAAATAATTCTGGTATTTTTGCCAAGAAAACCCCAAACTGGGGCTAGGGGTGGATATGAAAAATGATGGGTAAATGACTGAATAATAGCAACATGGTACTGACAAAGTAATTTTCCTTAAGCATGGATCTAACCACATGAGCCTCCTATTCAATCACCATTAGTGGTTCCCTACTGTCTCTAGGATAAAATGGAAACTTCTCTGTTTAGCTTTCAAAACCTTTCACAGCCTTGCCCCCAAGGTATCTTTCCAGCCACATTGGACATTTCTCCCCCTCCTCTACTCCACAAACCAGATAATCTGGCTTTTCACTCGCATTCTCTCCACTATCTCTGTGCCCTCATACCGGTTGTCTCACATTCCAGGAATGGTTTCCTGCCTAATTTCCTCATAAGATGAAGCTCAAGCATCCCCCTTCCACATATATCACTTCCCATGGAACCCAACTGCTAAAGTCTCTCACAACTATCTTGTATTTAATGATTTCATATTTGTATTTTTTTTTATTCTGAATATACTTATACATTTACTTGTTGCTTTCCCCATTAACTCTAGTAGAGTCTGTTTTATTCTTTCTATTTGTATCTCAAATACAGTACCTAACACATAGAAGGCACTTAATAATCAGTAAATGAGAAAAACAAAATAAGGGCTGGATCACATGATGCTATTTAATAACAAATTAAATTTTATGCAGTTGATTATGCTATTGGCTTGAGGCAGATAAAATGTAGAAAATGTCATGCTGCATAGCATATAGGTAGATTAGTTGTTTTTCAATTCAATTTAACAAACATCTGTAAAGTATGTACTATATGCCAGGCTCTGAGAGCCTAGGATATGAAGACAGAAAATAAAATGGTTCCTGCCTTCATGGAATTCATATTCTCCATCCTTCTTGACTTCTCTGCAGGCTTCAAGATTGTCAATAACCCTCTTCTCCTTGTTAACTGTTTTCTATCTAACATTGCTCTGCTCTGATTCTCCTCCTCTATTTCTGACCATCTCTTCTTTGTCTCCATTGCTGAATTTTCATCTATATCAGGTGATGTCATTTAATAATGGGGGTTTCCAGCATTCCAAGTTGGGTCCTCCTCTTCTTCCTCTCTATTATTTAATTTCATGATCTCATTACCTCCCAATAGTTGAATTATCATCACTATGCAGGTAACTTTCAGATCTAGTTTCCAGGTGTGACTTTTCAGATGACCTCCTGTTTCACAAATCCAACTGCCTTATTGAATTAGATGTCATCTAAAAATCTTAAACTCAACGTGTCTAAAACGGAATTCATTTTCTTTCCCCCAAAATCCTTCTTTCTTCTTAACTTCCCTATTATTGTTCAGGGTATCCCCATCTACCCAGTCCCAGGCTCTCAATCTAAGTATCAGCATTCTCTCTTCTCTATTCCTCCCTTCCCCATATCCAATCAGTTACTAAGTCCTGTCACTTCTACTTTCATAATACCCCTCATATTTGCCTATTCCTTTCCTCTGACAACCACTACCTTGGGAGATGCTTTCATCACCTTCCACTTAGACTACTGAAATAGTACTGCTGGTTAGTCTTCCTATGTCAGGTGTCTTCCATCCCACTCCATAATCTACTCAATTGTCAAACTGGTCTTCCTAAAGTGTCTTCTTAAGGTGATCAAACCACATACTGTATTTCCAACCCCATTCAAAAAATTCTAGTTGCTTCTTGTAATGTCAAGTATCAACTAAAAAATCATCTGGCTTTTTAAAATCTTTCATAACCTTGCCCCTTACAACCTCTCTAGTCTTCTTATACCTTAGCCCAATCCCTTCTCTTATGTCATCAGCTACTAAGTGACACTGGCCTCCTTTCTATTTGTTATACATGACACTAGATTCTAGACACTGAACTTAAAATGTTTTCATTGTTTCTCCTGTTTAGAATGTTCTTCCTCCTCCATTTTTCACCTCTTGTGTCCCGATTCCATCAAGTGTCAGCTAAAGTCTTACCTTGTAAAGGAAACCTTTCTTTCTTAATCTTAGTGCTTTCCTTTTGAGATTACATACAATTTATTTTTTAAAATTTATTTGTTTTCAACATTTACTTTTATAATATTTTGTTTTCCACTTTTTTCCTCCCCTTCCTTTCCTCTCCACCCCCAAAGATGGCAATAAATCTGATATAATATATATATATATATATATATATATGTATATACAATCATATTAAAACACATTCCTACATTAGTCGTGTTATGAAAGAAAAATCAGAATAAAAAAGAAAAACCATGTGAAAGAAAAAAACAACAAAAAAGTGAAAATAGTATGTTTCAATTTGCATTCAGGTTCCATAGTTCTTTCTTTGGATGTGGATAGCATTTTCCAATATGAGTTTTTTTGGAATTGTCTTAGATCATCGTATTGCTGAAAGAGCAAAGTCTATCAAAGTTGATCAGCCACACAATGTTGTTCTTACAGTACACAAAATATGAGTTCATGTAAGTCTTTCCAGGTTTTTTAAAAATCTACCTGCTTATCATTTCTTATAGAACAATAGTATTTCATTATATTCATATACCAAAACTTGTTTAGCCATTCCCCAATTGATGGCCATCCCCTCGATTTCCAATTCTTTGCCACCACAAAGAAAGCTGCTATAATTTTTTTAATACACAAATAATCTCAATTTATACAGCATATATTTTGTTTGTGCATAGTTGTTTGCATACTATTTTTCCCATTAGACTGTAAGGTCCTTTTTTGCCTTTATTTATATCATGTGTGTATATATATGTAATCCCTTTACATCTCTTTATATAACTTAGCACAGTTCCTTGCACATAGTAGGTACTTATGAAATGCTATTGATTTGATTTCTATTGAGGGAAAATAATATGTTGCGCATA
Organism: Myrmecobius fasciatus; assembly: GCA_023553655.1. Classification (NCBI taxonomy): domain Eukaryota; kingdom Metazoa; phylum Chordata; class Mammalia; order Dasyuromorphia; family Myrmecobiidae; genus Myrmecobius; species Myrmecobius fasciatus. The sequence continues at coordinate 382,467 of JAJPUD010001393.1, read as the reverse complement.
TATTTATACAAAATATATGAGGAGTAAAGACAAATTATTTAGGCCAGAGAGAGAGAGAGAGAGAGAGCTATGGAGACTAAATTGAAGCATAGTTTTCACCTTTTTTTCTTATTTTTTCTTTCTAGTGTTTTTTTTCTCTTTTGTTCTTATTATTCTCTCTCAATATGAATTATATGGAAATGTGTTTAAAAATGAATGTACAAATATAATCTAAAAATTTTTTTTTAAAGATCAGTGATTTAGGGAAGTAGGAAAGATAACTATAATAGATAAGAAATGGCACTTAAGCTGAGTTTTAGAGAGAGAGTTAGAGAGTCCAAGCAGTGGAGGTATAGAGGGAAAATATTCTAGTCATGCAAAGGCATGAAATTTGGAAATCAAACATAACATATAAGGATCATTCATTTTCCAGCCATCTCTCTCTCTCTCTCTCTCTCTCTCTCTCTCTCTCTCTCTCTCTCTTTCTTTCTCTCTCTCTCTCTCTCTCTTTCTTTCTTTTTTGTGTGATCCATTTGGGGTTTTCTTGGCAAAGATACTGATTTGCTATTTCCTTCTCCTTATTTTACAGATAAGGAAACTGAGGCAAAGAGAGTTTAATTATTTGCCCAGAGTTACACAGCCAGGAACTATCTGAGGTCAGATTTAAACTCAAGAAGATGAGTTTTCCCGATTACAAGCTTGGCACACGATTCATTATGCTGCCTAGTTGCCCGTGTCATGGAGAGGAGTAAAAGTAAGTGGGTTAAAGACTGTGAAGGGGTTTAAATGCCAAACAGAGGAACATATATGTATTTTATCCTAATGACAACAAGAAGCTACTTAATCTTCTTGACCATGAGAGTGAGATGATTGTTAATAAAATATGTCCATAATCATTTTTTTAATAATGGGAATAATCAGGAAAGCCTCCCATCTACTGAACTGAGGAATCTCCCAGTTAAAGATGAATACATGTTCTGTCTCCTTGCAGTAGACCATAAGCTCTGGTCCATTGCCAAAGGCCATACATCACCAGCAGCTTCTGGTTGGTCACTTGGCTCCCTTGATCAGAAATTAAGTTGAAAATGATAGGTACCTGAGCAAGGAGAAACTGCCTCACAAAGTTGGAAATATTTAGTTAAAAATCCATTTCAGTATTTCCTACCCTTGCCTTATAAAGTTATATATAGAATATTCCTTATCTTTGTACATTAAGAATTGAGCTTGAGGCATTTCAACATTATTAACATGTAGTGGACTTCCTGCCATCTAGGGGAGGGGAGGGGACTGGGGGTAAAATTTGTAATGGAAATCTTTGTAAAGATCAATGTTGGGGAACTACCCATACATATGTTATACAAATAAAAAGCTTTAATAATAATAAAAAAAGAAATAAGACCTTTATCAGAAAAACTGGATATAAAATTTTTTTCAAGCTTTGTACTTTCCCTTTTAATCTTGTTTCAAGATCTTGATTGTGAAAAAAAAAACTTTAATCTAAAAAAAAAAGAATTGAGCTTGAGGAACAGAGAAAGTTTAATATGGTATAGTATAATAACTATATAAAAGTTCTACCTCTTTCTTTTTGAGCAATTAGGAGAGATCCCATGCTTTTTCTCTGTTGAATTTCCAGCAAGTGGGAGAACCTCATTTGTCACTTCCAACAACCATGCTGTTTCTGTTGCAGCAAAAACATGAGCTTGCCTAAGTGAGCCTGAAGCTGGACCTAAAATCCTCTTATTGCCTCTCCTATTTTATTTCCTTGAGCACAGGGAACAAAACAGAAATTCTGAAAGGTGGACATTTTCTATCTTGGTGACTATTAATTTGTGAGTTTGAGAGTGCCTAGATTCTTATATTAATACAAGTTGTGGAATAGAAATGAGTTAAGCAGGAAGTAAAAACACTTCAGAAGATGCTTTATCTGAAAAGACTGAAAAAAATCCAAGCTATGCTATCTGACTAGGAGATCTACACTTACACAAACTGAACAGGCCAAGGGTGAAATTGAAATACGATTCAGAAGTACTACTAAGTACCCTTACCCTTTAGAAAGATCATAAAGATGGTGATGGACTGTTTTGTGGATTGTATTCACTAAAATGTGTTTATGAATCTCATTTTAAGCCTTTCTGTTGTGGTAGAGAAAATTAAAAATTACCCTAAATCTGATACCCCCTTTATACATTGAGTAAGTAACTTTTCTATTTTCTAAGTTCTATTAACCCATTAACCCACTTTTGGAGATGCCCTAGATGTGAGCTTTTCTCCAGAACTCAGATAAGGGGGCAATGAATCTGACAGATGAGGTGAGGGGTGGAGGTGGATGACACTTGACTCCTTTTAAGGGTCATTGCTATAGCCAGGATTACTCATGATCCCTGTTAGGCCAAAACTAGTGTTTCCTATTGGAGGGATCCACCCTTTTGGCTCTAGCCCCTTTGGCTAAAATAAATTGGACAACAGGCCTTTGTTTTGTAACCTAGACCCTGAATTAGAACATTGTCTCTATGTGAAAATAAGATTCAATTATGACATTTTGATTTGAGTCATTTCCAAGACAATAACCCACCCTAAATTTGAGAACTGCCTAATTAAGCTGTGATATGTTTGCTTAAGAATAGCTAGATGGAGCTGTGATAGAACACCAGCCCAAGTCAAGAAAGCCTAAGTTAAAATCTTGCCTCAGACACTTACTAGTTACATGATTCTGGGAAGGTCACTTGACCTCTGCCTAAACCCACTGGAGAAGGAAATAGCAAAACAATCCAATATCTTTGCTAAGAAATTCCCAAATTGGGACACTAAAAGTTGGAAATAGTTAAAAATCAATTTCAGTATTTCCCACCCTTGCCCCATAAAATTATATATAGGACATTCCTTATCTTTGTACATTAAACATTGAGCTTGAGAAACAGAGAAAGAAAATTTAATGTTTTTCAGCTAGTTCAGCAGCTCCCAAAATAAGGGGGTTTGTAGGTATGAGTGCCTTAGTGGGCATAGGAGGTTCCCCTCTGGCCTTCCTATAATAAATGTCTGGAGCTCAGCTGGAAGTGGAAGAAGTATTTGCTTCCCACAGTCCCACCGGAGATAAAAACAGTGTTTGTAATTATCTGTCTTCCTATCTATCAGGTATTTAAATGGCGCCTGTCTGCTGCCCTCAAGGCTTCTAGAAGGAAGAGATGTTCTAACAGGAAAACAAAAATGAAAAAAGAAACAGCCTCCTCTATAACTCATCCTGTCTTCATTGCCTGGGTCTCCTGGAAGTCTCCTGGACTTCAACTTCACATCTTACCTGTGAGCTTTGGCCTTTTTGGATCTGCAGAAAAAATGCTAGATGCCATTTTGTGGAATTTTGCTGTAGGAAGTTTTCAAGGCTCAACTCTTTTTGGCAACAATTCCAAGACAATTCCAAAAGACTTATGATGGAAAATGCTTTCTACATCCAGAGAAAGAACTATGGAGTCTGAATATAGACTGAAATATATTATTTTCACTTTTGTGTTATTGTTTTTGTGGTTTTTTCCTTTTGTTCTGTTTCTTCTTTCACAAGAAGACTAATATGGAAATATGTTTCCATTATTGCACATGTATGACCTATATCAGATTGCTTGCCATTTTGGGGAGAAGGGAAGGAAAAGAGGGAGGGAGAAAAATTTGGAACTCAAAAATCTTACAAAAATGAATGTTGAAAACTATCTTTAATGTAATAGGAAAAAATATTCAAGTGCAAAAATAATAGTTGTCAGAGGAATATGGACTAAAAGGCTGCATTAGACAATGGAAAGAATTGGATTTAGGGTAGTAGCACCTGGATTTGCATCCAGGCTCTCCTAGCCACCTGAATAATCTGAGCAATCTTGAACAATTTGCATCTTCACTTTAAGCCTAAGGTTTCTCATTTGTAAAAAGAGGGATGTGAAACAGGTTATCCCTGAAATCACTTCCAGCTCCAAATCTTATGATCAAGCAATGACATCAGACTATTCAGCTAAACATTTAGTAAGTACTCACTGTGCTCAGGACTTTGTATTATGCCCTGAAGGAAGATGAAAAGTTAGATAACAACATTAACTGACATTTATGTAGTGATTTTAAAATTTCAAGGCATTTTATGGATATTATCTCATTTGATCCTCACAACAGCCTATTGTGAGATACTATAGATACCATTTTCTTCATTTAACAAATAAGGAAACTGAGATTTAAAAAGGCCAACTGGTTTGCCCAGAGTCACACAGTTAACATGTCTTAGAGGTGAAATTTGAATATTGGGGTCCTTGATGATAAATCTGATATTCTAATTACTTTGACAAAATACAATCCAGAGGGGGAATATGAAACATGACTAAATATAACTATGTCACCAGGTGTCATAGTTAACTACTAACCTAATTCTATTGATTGTATATTTCTGTTGATGAAAAAAGAGGGAAAAAAGGAAGAAGGGAGAAAAGGAGGAAGGGAGCAAGGAGGTGAAGGAGAGAAGGAAAGAAAGAGAGAAAGAAGGAAGGGAGAAAGGGAGGGAGGAAAGAAAACAAGGAGGAGAGAGGGAGGGAAGGAAGGAAAGAAGCAAAAAGAAGGGAAGGAAGGAAGAGAACAGAAGGAGGGAGGAACATGCAGGGAGAAGAATTACCAACTCATTCCCATTCCTTCTTGAATGAGTTTGATCCCTAAATTCCAATTTTTCTCTCCTCTTCAACTCCTGCCCCAGAAGTAGGGAAATTCAGCATGCATAGCCATTCTCTCTCAAATACCCTAATCACTCAGTTCCTCAAACTACTAACCTCCCATGAACTATACCTTCACACGTCAGTCACACAGGCAAAATGATCAGACCCTTAATCTTATCATCACCCACAAATGTATAACCTCTCTGTTCAAAAGTCTTATGACAATCTATTCTTCCCATCTCTTTTTGTCTTTCCTTACATAAACCTACAATAAATCTTCACCATGACCTCTAGTTCCTTGACCAATCAATTCTCTCCTAGGCCTACTCCCCTGTGCTATTTCTCCTCTTTTCCCTCTCTTGACACCCTGGTGTACCAGTTCAACTCTAAACAGTCCTTATTTCTTGAGTCCCTACTAACCTTACTAAGCTAACAAACATCAACCTTGAATTATTTCCACCATTCTTCACCTTTGTGCACATACATATGTGCTGCTGAATGAGGATATAGAAAGTCATCTTACTATTTCTGACTGGACCATTATAAATTTATGTTGTGCAACTCAACTGTACCCTTACTGCTGCCAGGCAGATCAAAAAGTTTAAAAAAAAATCAGAAAGATTTTAGGAGGGCAATTTGTGGGAGGAAATGGGATGGAATGGGATCCATTGAACAAGTAGAAGGATTTAGTTAGGTTTAGGACTGTGGGAACTGAATGTGGAGAGAGCAATTCCATCCTCCCAGTTCCTCAGACTCCTAACTGGGAATCATCCTGGATTCCTCACTGAATATAAGCTATCACCAAGACCTGCTGACTTTATCTTTACAATATATCTCAAAAATCAAAAATACCTCTTCTCTCCTCTGACATTGACAAGACTCCAACATAAAATTCTAGTGCAGACCTTCATTGCTTCCCACTTTGATTATTGCAATAGCCTTTCGGTAGGTCTGTCTTCCTATAATTCCTCCCCATTCCAACCCATTTCCTATTAAGACAAGTAAAGTGATTTTCCTAAAACATAGGTCCAATCATGTCATTCCATCTCACTGACTTTCTACTGCCTCAAGTTAAAAATATAAAATGCTTAATCCTTCCTGTCTTGGTCCCCTCCTATCTTTTCAGTCCTTTTATACCTTACTCTCTAACACATACTCTTTAATTCATAAATCTTCTATGATCTTTGAACTAAAAGACAAACTTGAGTCATAACCTAGAATTTTTAAAGCAACACACATAGTTTTAGAAAGAGCAGAGTGAAAGGAGGTATAATCTTAGAGAGAGCATATTGAAAGGAAGAAGTGGAGATTACATGATTTGAGCAATAGGAACCCTATTTTGCTCATTTAACAATGAGCAGAGAAAGAAGAAAATCTTGGCATGAGGCAACAGGCAGATATTGCAACAAAGATAGAACTGCAGCAGACAAGGAAAAGACTGAGTTGAATCATCAAGTCCCTTTCAGTATCTTGTAACAGAGAACTTGGACTGAAGCTAATAAGGTTAATCATTTCTTCAGACACTGGAGGCAACTCAAAAGGTCTATTTCCCCAACTTTCTCTTTCTATGATTGTCCAGAAATAAGCACTAACATACACTGTTCAATATTTTACCCAAGTACATATACGTTCTCTATATGCTGATTTTACCTCAAATATGAAGAAATCAAGGATTAAATAGAAAAAAAATAAATTAGAAAACCAAACTTCTATTGGAATATTAAAAAATTTTCCTAACTGGAGACTCTGAACTATTGTTCTTAAATTAATAAATAATAACTCTTTGTCTAACATTTACTCCATAAGTTATTAAAGAAAGGAAATCTGAAAATGTGAAGACCTTAAATTTAGTGTAGGCTAAGAGCAAGATAAATGTTGGATAGAATGTAACTGATTAAAACTTTTCATCTGATATGAAAAAGGAAGAAGAGAAGGTAAAGAGAGAAGGTAAAAAGAGTTCCATTCCTTCCAGAAAAGTGGGGGGAATAGAAAGGAACACATTTCTGCAACAACAAGCATTATGATTACATCCAATTTATGTAACTCTAGTTAACTGTAAGCTCCTTAAGATCAGGGACTGTTTCATTTTGCTCTCTGTTTCTAGAACATATATACCTAAGTTGTTTTAAAAATCAAAGATACTGGAGTCATTTGCCATTTCCTTCTTCAGCTTATTTTACAAATAAGTAAACTGAGGGAAACATGAAGTAACTTGCTTGGGATCACACAGTTAATAAGTGTCTGAGGCCATTTTTGAACTCAAGATGAGTCTCTTTAACTTCAAGCCTAGCACTCTGTCCACTATTCTACCTACCTGAGGTGGATAGGGTGTTCAAGGAGGATTAGCATCTCTGGTGTGAAGGCTTCTGAGCCCTTTTCAGAGCTGCTCATTCATTTTTGGTGCTTATCTGCCACCCAGCTCTCACCTGTGGCTCCAAAAAGTGTAGCATGTATAGCAGCAACATCTCAATAATTGTCTTGGTAGATGAGCTAAGCCAATTTGAGGGTAAATGGCAAGTCTCAAATTGATTGGTGAATTAAGAGGATGTTTACCCCAAGTTTGTGAAGTCTCCCCCCAAACAGAATGGGTAGATGAAAACAGTTTGTTCTAATGGCCATGAAGGAAGCTGAAGTAGGCATTGTGGAGAATGTAGAGCTTTGTCGGGCATCAATGTTTCCAAGATTATTCCCCTGCATCTTGAACAGTTAAATTGGATCATAATGATTCAAGAAGAGCATAAGGCTGTCAAATTTTTGCAACTCTGGCTTACTTAAATCCAATTTTTGCCCAAGCCGAGATTGTGATGTCATTGGTCCTCTTCAAAAATTAAGAATGAGCAACAATGATTTTAAAAATACGTGTAGAAGTGAATTAAACAGAAAAGAGTTGGTCCTTATGTAAGAATTCACTATTGCAGAATGTTCAGAAAAGTTCAATTATTTCTACTAAACATAATGGCATGGCACAGTAAGATGCTAATTTCATAAATCAGAATTTCTTCATGCTGTTTTTGCCAAGTTGCTGAATGAAAGAAAGGCTTTTCCCAATTGGGTTCCATCCAATAAACATGCTAGGCTACTCTGTGGTTTCAGCTATTGACTGATGAAGAGAACAGACAGAGCGAACAAAAACAATCAGAAGAAACTCCTTGGACTTCTGTCTTTCGATCATCCAAATGGCACCTCCAAACAAAATATCATCTCTCAGATGTGACCAGTGGTTTTTTTTTTTATTCAGTCATTTGTTTTGGTCCTTATTGTTATATATATCTGCACACTATGCTCTTGAAAGGAGACAAGCCAGGAAAAATGGACATTCAGAACTGCAGAGCTGATTACTATCAGACCTAGGGAAAATAGGGGGTGAATTTTCACTTCATTGGCCAATTAATTCAATGGTTTGGCTCACAAACCCTTTTTAAATTTTTTATTTTTTACCTTATGGTAAAATCACAAAGAAAGCAACATTTCTTCAGCAACCACCTTTGTTTCTACTTTTATGGCCTCCTTCTACCCAGATAATTTTGAGTAGCTGGTACTGTCAACCTTCTTTCTCTCTCTCTCTCTCTCTCTCTCTCTCTCTCTCTCTCTCTCTCTCACACACACACACACACACACACACACACACATTGATTAACATTGATTAACATTACTACATTGTAATTCAATTCAACAAGCACATGTTATGTGCCAAAAGTTCATAGCTACATTTGGGGATATAGAGACAAAAAAGGGACATTCCCTCCCCTCAAAAGATTATGCTTTACTGAGGTGAAAATGACATGTACACAAATAAATAACAGAGAGTAATACAAAATAACTTTAAAAGGGTGAGAATATGAACAATGGAATCAAGAAAAGCCTTGTGTAGGCAGCACACAAGTAGTGATTTGAAGGAACTGAGGGATTTTGTGAGGTAGAAGTGAAGAGGGGGAATATTTCTGGCATAGGGGATACCATGTTGGAAAGGTACAAGGAAATTATGAGCTGAGATATTTAGGAAAAATGAATAGACTAGTTTGGCTAAATACAAATAATAATAATAATTATGATAATCATGATAACTACTCATATTTGTATCATACTTCAAAATTTACAGAGAAGTTTCCTTATAAAAGCCCTGTGTATTAGATAGTATAAATATTTTTGTACCCATTTTGCAGGTAAGAAAACGGAGAATTTTAAGGGAGTAGAAAACAATAATAATGAAGAACTATGTAGGAGCCAAATCATAAAAGCCCTTGAATATCACACTAAAGTGTTCAGTCTTTATTCTGGAGACAATAGAGAGTATTAGTGGGTTTTTTTTTTTGTTGTTGTTTTTTAAAGCAAATTCAAGGATCATGTAGGATTATTTTTAAATAGTATTTTATTTTTCCAAATGCATGTAAAGATAGTTTTCAACAATTAGCTTTGCAAAACATTGTGTTACAAAATTTCCCCCTCTTTCCTCTCTCCTCTTTCCACTAAGCAATCCAATATAAGTTAAACATGTACTCTATTCATCATGCTGTGCAAGAAAAATCAGATCAAAAGGGAAAAAAAACTTATGTAGTAGAATTAGAAAGAGTAACCAAATAGTTGATATTCTTTGCCTACTCAGCCAATTTTATAGCATCAATCAGATCTGGTCATATTATTAATTTACTCAAAACTGTCTTGTAAGTGCTACCTATTGCTTACTAAATAGAGATAAAACTTCTTGGTCTTACATTTTCAGCCTACTAATTAGTACCAACCTATCTTTCCAGCTTTATTTTAGGGTTGCACTATGCTTTAGTCAAACTGAAATATTTGAAATTCCCTCATTCCCTGAACTTTTTCACTCCTATATCTTTGCTATTATTTGATAAGCCAGAAATGCTCTTCCCTTGCTCCCATCAACAGATGGGAATTTCTACTACAGCAGAATTTCTACACATCTTTTAAAGCCCAAATCAAAAGATCACCCCTTTCTGTATAAAGCCTTCTTTGATAATGACCTGTGTCCCAAAGACTTCAACTCAAATAGGCAGCTAAGTGGCACAGTAAGTATACTGCTGGGTTTGGGGTCTAAATTCCAATCCTCATCAGACATTTATTAGCATAGTGAACTCACTGTAAATTGGGCAATTCACTTAACCTCTGTCTACCTCAGTTTTTTCAAATGTAAAATGAGAATCCTAATAATACTTTTACAATCACTGGATTGCTGTGAGCATAAGAAGAGGTAATATTTGTGCTTAGCACAGTGCCCAGTTCATAATAAGTGCTTAATAAATGTTCCCCAAAAAACTTTACTTGTACCCCAGTTATGCCTTATTTTTACGTATATACATATATGTTTGTATATAGATAATATCATATGTATCTGTACATATGCATTGCACATATATGTGGTGTGTATACTAGAAAAATACATATGAATAACTTTTGTTTGTTGCATGTATGTATGTAAACACACATGCAATAAACAAAAGTTATTTGTGTATATGTCATATTCCTCTCCTAGACTTTAAGCCCATTGAGATCAGGGATTATATCATTGTGACTTGGTAAATCCCCACACCTCTACACAGAATAGACACCCAATAAATTTCTATTGTTCTGAATCTTCTAAGGATGAATTGCAAGGGAAAAAAGTCATGAGGAAGGATGGGAGGGGAACAAGCATTTATTAAGCACTTACTATATAGCAGCCCTACTCAAATCAAATCAATCACCTCTTCCTGTATGAAGTCTTGCTTGATCCCTCAATCAATAATAACCTTCTCCCCTCAGATCTCAAATAAACAACTAGATGGCACGCTGGAGATGAGCACTGGGTCTAGAGTTAGGAAGACTCATGTTTCTGAGTTAAATCTGACTCAGACACTTACTTTGTGACTCTGGACAAATAACTCCATCTGCCTCAGTTTTCTCTGTAAAATTATTTGGAGAAGAAAATGGCAAACCACTCTAATTATCTTTGCCAAGAAAATTCTCAGTGAGGTCACGAAGAATTAGACGTGATTGAAGAATGACTGAACAACAACAAAACTATATACCAGGCAGTATGTTAAAGACTTTTACAAATATCTCATTTGATCTTCACAATAATCTGTGAAATAGATACTATTATTATCCTCATTCCACAATTAAGGAAAATGAGGTTACATTCAAGAAATTTAAATCCAATTTCTCTGACTCTAAGTTCAAAGTTCTTTACATCACCTAATACTCCCTCTACATATAAAGCTTCATGAGCTTTTATTAACTAAGACCTTATCTGGGATGAAGGTCAATTCAATTTAACTTAACAGAGAGAAAATGGGATACAAAATAGATTCTTGAAAGAGGAAGTAGGGATAGGCATCAGAAAGAGAAATGATCTCTCTTTCCCAATCTTGTTAGGTACTAGCCCCAGCTTGTAGATAGATAACAGTCAACATATGAAGATGATTCTTCCAGATCTGTTTTATTCCTAAAATGCTTTGCAGTCCACAAAGTATTTTTTGTTTCAGAGCTTTACACTTTCCAAAATGATTTCCCTCATAACAACTCTATGATACTGGAAGTTCCAATTTTATACCTATTTATTGATAAGAAAACAGAAATCACAATCACAGGGGTAGTAAATAGTGGATCTAGGTCTTGAAGTTTGACTCCAGGTTTTATTCTTTTCCACAGTACCATGTTGCCTCCACTATATGTTGTGATATAGGGATAAGGATTGTCTTTGTGATTCTTCTGATGTATGGAACTCCAGGACAAAGAAGCTCCTTTTGTCAATGAAGGTTGCTACCTTCTCTGGAATTTATATTCTTAATCATTGAAAACACCAAAAGGGTTGTTGTTATTGTTTGTCCTTCATTCTTGGCAGAGCACCAATGACATCATGAGGGTGATGTCTTACTTTGCACTTGAATTGGATTTAAGTGAGATAGAGTTGCACAAAGTCATTAGCTTCACTCTTCTATAGTCATCAAAATGCAGTGGCAAGTGACATTGTCCAGTTAATATATGTCAGAGATAGGATGTTAGCACAAGTTTTTCTGATTTTCAAGCTAGCTCTCTATCCACTATACCATTCTGGCTCTGTAATATAGACAGTGTCATAGAGACATACATTTGCTCTTTAAATCACCAGTCTGATGAAAAGTTATCAAGAGTTAAGTGACCAATAATAATATTTAGCTTTTAACTGTGGATCAATGGTTCTCAAATTTTGAAAAAAAGAACTATTATGTCAGAGAATCTCTACTAAACTAGGAAGGTTTTTTTGGGGGGGTTTTGTTTTTTGGGGGATAGGGTTTTTTGTGTTTTGTTTTTGGTAGATCAGATGAAGAGAGTAAAAGAATAAATTAACATAATCTAATTGCAATATGTAGGATTTAGTGTCAATAGTTGGTTGTTGTCCTTGGTTCTCAAAAAGGACCAAAATGATAGCTCTATATTGGGGTCAAGTTTTAGTATGTCTGACTGTGACAGATCAGACTGATCAGAATTCATATTGCAGAGCAGTGATGTTCATGGAATCATGAGATTTCTGAGCTGATCAGACCAATACAAGCTTGGAAGGCTCTACCACAGGCCAGACACAAATGTTCCATGTGAACATCATGGACTACTGCTAACTTTGAACTTTCATTTTATACTCTTTACCCTTCAGTTTTCTCGCATGTAAAATGGAAGGGTTGGGCTAGGCTACCTCAAAGGTCACTACACTTCTATGTTGTTCCTAAGGTACTAGGTGAGACAATTAATTAGCTTCTCTGCACCTCCAGTTTCTTATCTTTCAAAGGAGAACATCCTACGTCATTAAGATGCAGCAAGGCATAACAATACAAAAATAAATGTTACAGAGTTTACTTAAATAGTAAATGGACTAATCTTTGCTCTGCATTATTATTATCCCATAGTAATAACAAGATACTCTAGAACAGATGTAAAGTTCTCCAAGCGTGATGTTTTCCTTTTGTTCCACTTCCTACTTATAGTGAGTTAGTAGATAGAAAAGTGGGGGAGGATAATTGACTGCATCAAAACCAAAGTTTCTAGAGGTGCCCATATAATTAACTCCATTAATGGTAGGTTATAGTTTGAGTTTATTAATATTTGTACTCTTGCCCCTGGCCTGAAGAGCAAAGCAGTCATATCTGAAAAGTTCCAAAGGGCAAAAGAGATTTCACAGAAGGAATAGCTTCTTTTCTGGGACAATCTTCAGATGGATTCCATACTTTCCAGTTCATACATACAATGTATTTGGGAAGCAATAAATATGTAGAGAAGGGCAGCTAGATGGCGAAGTAGTTAAGTGCTGGCTCTGGACTCAAGAGGATCTGAATTCAAATTTGACCTCAGATACTTAATAGCTATGTAGCTCTGGAAAAGTCACTTCACCCTGTTTGTCTCAATTTCCCCATCTGTAAAATGAATTAGAGAAGGAAATGGTAAATTACTCTCCTATGAAAACCCCAAATGAAGTCACAAAGAGTGAGATGTAACTGAAACAACTAAACAACAAACATTGTGTAAACAATGGTACTTTGGACTTTTTTTTTTAGAAGACCTGGGTTTATATGCTGCTCTGACATTTGCAAGCTCATGAATCTTGAAATAATTTTCATAATTATGAAAGTTATTTTTCCTCCCTGACCTTCAGATTCCTCATCTTTCAAATGGGGAGAAGAATACTCACACTATCAAGCTCATAGGATTGTTTTGAGAAAAGGGCTCTGCAAACCTGATGGCAGTGAATAATAATAATAACCAACATTTATATAGAACCTATTAAGTGCTAGATATGTTGGTTAGCAGGTTTTGTTTTGTTTTGTTTTGTTTTTACAAATATCTCAGTTGGAGAAATATGAGCTGTTCTTATATGCATAGCTATAATTATGTTCTTTATATCTTTCTTTTCCAGATTTTCTTAATGAACTAGTCACATGAATCTTTGGCATCCTGACTGTGCTCCCTTTCTCTGATGAATAATATGAGCATATATTTAGAGCTGGAAATGATCTTGGGGGTCATTGTGAGAATTCAACTCTTTCATTTTACATATGAGAAAATTGAGTCAAGGAACTATTAAGTGATCTGGGGTCACCCAGCTAGCAAGTATGTGATTTGGCCTCATCTTCAGGCCTGTTAAGTTCAAAATTCTATTCAGTTAGTCAGTTGGTGGTAAGTTAAAAAACATTTATTAAGTTCTTATTATAAGGGTAGCTAGGTGGGACAATGAATTCCAGCCCTGGAATCAGGAAGACTGATCTTCCCAAGTTCAAATCCAATCTCAAGATACTTACTCTCTGGGTGATCCTGGGCAAGTCACTTCATTCTGTTTGTCTTAGTTTCTTCATGTGTAAAATGAAGTGGAGAAAGAAATGGCAAATCACTCCAGTATCTTTGCCAAGAAAAGGGATCACAAAGAGTCTGACACACCTGAAAAATGATAAAACATGTGTTTACTTTGGCAGTGAACTAACAAGTTGCATGGGCTGGAAGCACTAGAGTTACTATTTGAACTATTTCCTCTCCATCATTGCCCTTCCAGAGATCTTTGGAAAAGTGACATTAGCTAAATTATAATATACAAGTCAGCTATCTTAGATGAGTGTGGGAAGTAAGAAAAACAGCAGGAAAGAGAACAGATAACCTCCCAGTCTTGATAAGAAATTCTAACCAAAAGGAAGGTGCTGCTTAGGTGCTAGCTGAGAAAGAACACAAGTAAACCAGACTCACCTATTCAAAATAGCATTTCCCAAAGTGAAAAATGCAAATAAATGCCAAAGAGTGTAAGATATTCCTTAGCTTTAAGCTGAAGAGCAAGAGGAAGTTCTCTTCCACCTGAGGAAACTCTCTGAATGAAGGATGGGAAAGAAACTTGGAAATAGCCCAGAAAAGCAACATGAGCTGAAGCCTGAAAGAACTGTAACATTCAATAAATAGCACAGATATCATTAGGAGGAAAGTCACAAAGCTGAGCTCCCAAAAGGCTTAGATCATGGGAGGAAACTTCTGTGGGAGGAAAGTCGAATGTTGGTGAGAATGATATTGCCACTGGAAAACAAAGGGTAACTGCAACTGCCAGATGGCCCCATCATGACAATGACACAGTGGAATAATAGGATGCTTTTGGGAAAGAAGTTGGCAACAGAGAAATGAGGCAAGGATCCAGAGTGGAAGAGAGACTACCTGCCAAGCAACTACTAAGAATCAAAGACTAGAAAAGGGCCATACCCAGGGACAAGGAGACATGCTACCCTGCTATAGTGAGTGAACTCTAATGGAGTAAGTCCATTGGAGATGGAATTTTTTATGGCATTTCTTGACTCTCTAACAAATCACTTACCTTTGTCCTTCTGAGAGAAGACACTAGTTTGTTTAACTGCATTTTGATTAACATTTAGTAATTTTTTTTTTACCAAGCAATGCAAGCAGAAATCAAATAGACCTGCTGTGTGAAATTTTCTTAAAATAACATCAAAATATTAGTCATTTTGTACCTCCTACATCTTCTCTCCCTATGATAACTTTAGAAGTCTCCTTGTGTCTTACCTCTTCTCTGCTGTTCCTCTGTCAGAGAGAGAATTTAAGTTCTATTAGTAAAAAATTCGAACATTCCAGAATCCAAGGTCTCTATTCCATTGCCAGGTGGAATGGGCAGCCAGTACAAATCTAGGAAACCACCTGGGTTTCCCTTTTAAAACTGTTACTGGTTTGAGTCTGTAGACTGATTATTTGGCATGGGTTCCTCTGAAGAAGTAAATAGGAGTCAGACAAAGAAAACGGATACCCAGATTAGATATTTAATAAGACATGTCAGGGCTAGGACTTGATTGTGTAGGCAGGCTTGAGTCAAAGCTGAAAAACATAAAGAAAAGCCAGACTAACTCATGGTCAGATAGACAAGGATAGGAAATTAGCACAGAGATCTGGAATGGAATATGGTCACAATATGGATAGATACCAAAGATGACTAAGCATATAAACAACTACCAACTATGTCTATAGTCTAAACCTAAACAACACTTTCACGACAATCATCTACATGTGCTTTGAGATCATACTCAAAGTGTATTTGTAAGCAACAAGTAGGACTCTGAAAGTGATAATCCACAATAGACTATATTTGATGTAATGAAATAAATCCTTCTTTAAAGTTTCTCTTCTAACAGGTGCCTCCTAACTAGACATGAAAAATAATTAAGATGTCTTGAAAGAAAGAACAGAAATAACTTTGACAAAATCTTATAATCATAAATATCAGACAAGGCAAAAAGCAGGAAGATACTTGCTAACCAAGAGTGTTTGCTTGTGATATATAAAAATTCAAGTGTCATAATTTTTGGGTAATTAGTCATTTTGTTAATCATGCTAGTGGATAATTAATAAAAAGGGTCAGGGGCATTCTGAAATGCCAAAGACCCCTCATGGAAATCTATTAAATGCTTATATGACCTTGGAAAAGTGAGAGTTTTTGAGGGTGGCAATCAACTCTAATTGATTAACCAGAATGAAAGAATGAATATTATAATGAAAGGTAGGTTATTCTAATGAGTGTCTAAGAGATGTGACTCTGATCACTCAGTCTTGGTTAAAGAGACTTATCTCTTCTTAGACCATCTTGGTCTAGGAGATGTTTGGTATTCAGACAACATAGCCAGTCTATCAGAGTTGCACTTTCTGCAGTAGTTTGGATGCTTTTCCATCCAGATGAGAAAGGAGCTCAATGGCTGGTACCTTATCTTACTAGGTGATCTTCAGAATCTTCCAAAAGCAATTCAAATGGAAGTGGTTCCATTTTCTGGCATGCACTTGGTATCCTGTCCAAGTTCCATAGGCATACATCAATGTGGTCAGTATAGTGAAACTATAAACCTTCAATTTGGTAGGCAGCATAATACCTCTTCTCTCCTTCACTTTCATGTGGAGCTTCCAAATGTGGCAGGCTTACATGGACAAAAGGTATGCATAAATTGTTATCTGCATTCCTAGAGGGAACGTTCGCATTGATAAAATCATAGATACATTTGAATATACTA
Organism: Myrmecobius fasciatus; assembly: GCA_023553655.1. NCBI lineage: Eukaryota > Metazoa > Chordata > Mammalia > Dasyuromorphia > Myrmecobiidae > Myrmecobius > Myrmecobius fasciatus. Next base: position 365,810 of record JAJPUD010001393.1, on the reverse strand, counting down.
CTTAAATTTATATCCTTATATATTATACCCTTAGTATCTTATCAATCACACTAAAGGATTATTTTCTAGAACTAAACAAAATAATGACAAAATTCATATAGAGAAGGAACTCTTAACCTGACTCATGTTATGGATCTCTTTGTCGGTCTGATAAAAATCTAGAGACTGTTCTCAGACTAATGTTTTTAAATACATAAAAATAAATACAAAAATACATAAACAAAAATAAAATAGATTTACAAAAGAAATCATTAATATTAAAACAATTATCAAAATATTTTTAAAAGATTTAGAACAAAAATTCAAGAATCCAAGGGAAAGTAACAATGCAAAAGGAAAAATGAAATGCCATATTGAAAGCTATATTATGAAACAGCAATTCTCAAAAACTATTTGGAGTTTACTTTTAAAAACAAATAGAAAAACAGATTAGTATAATGGATGGATAAGTAAGAATCAAAAATTGGCTAAAACAGCAACATAATGTTCAATAAATCTACAAACACAGACTATTGGGATAAATGATTCTCCATTTGATAATAACTTCTGGGAAAATTGAAAGACAGTTTCACAGAATTAACTTTAGGCCAACATAGAGACATAATTTCAAAGGATAAGTGATATGGGTCTACAATCAAGAAAAACCCTGCAAAAGCTGAGTATTACACTACAAGAGGGTGGGGAGGGGGCAATGTATTTTTAATGGAATAGAAGAGTTTCAGGCATTTCTGCTGAATGGCTAAAGTGAAACTTTGAAATGCAAATACAAAGAGTCTAGAGAAATCTAGAAACATTTGAGTCATGGAGATTGTATTATAATACAATGCTAACAGCAATTGTTCCTTTAGTATCTTAATGGCTTGCCTTTTCCTTTTTCAGTTTTAGACTGGGCTTTAGTGATCTGCCCAGGATCACACAACTAGTCAGAATCTGAGGTCACATTTGAACTGTCTGGTCTTTCTGACTCCAGGTTACTGTGCCATCTATTACATTAAAAATCATGAATTTTGGGGCAAGTAGATGGTACAGTGGATGGATAGAGCACTGGTCCTGGAGTTAGGAGGGCTTGCATTCAAATCCAGCTTCAGACACTTAATATTTCTAACTATGTGACTTGGGCAAATCACTTAACTCCATTTGCTTCACCAAAAATAAAATAAAATAATAAAAAAAAGATCATGGACTTTGTAGTGTTTATGGTGTTTTTGTTTGTGTTTGTGTGTGTGTGTGTATGTGAGTGAACTAAGTTTCAAAAGTGTTTTCAAATTATGTTGTAAGAAGAATGTGAAATTGTGGTTGATGCTGAACATCTGGCAGCTAGATATTTACTCCGTCAATATATATCAATCTATTTCTTGCCACATTATAGTCTCAGTTTCCAAGAAGCTAAAAGGAAGGTGTTTTCAGATTCCTTCCCTTTTGAACACTTCTTTGAAGCATAGTGCCAATATGTGACAATCATCAAAATCATTGGTGCTTTCATATGATAAGAATCTAATTAAATTGAAAAATGGTATGATGCTTATGGATATCTCATCTCATTAAAAGGACCTGCTTCAGTTTTTGGTGTTTGCCATAAGACTTCTATATTCACTATGGATCCATTAGTGTCCTAAGCTATCACTACAACTCTAGGAAAGTTTAGATTGGTGCAGTTCTGGAAGAGTAGGCTTGATAAAAGTAGATTTGGAGATTCTTTCTGACTCTGCAAGTATATTACTGTGCACCAAGGATTTAATAGAATGCTAAATATTACACTTGATTGCTTCAAGACAATATATTTTTGGCTAACTGCTTGCACATTGTCTTTCAAATAACATTTACAGTAAAACTTCACTAGAGAGGAATAATGCCAGAGGGTGGAAAGAAAAATTGATCTAAGTGAAATATCTTAAGTAATATCTTTAAAGAAATATAGTTGTTGTTCAGTTGTTTCAGTCATGTCCAACTCTCCATAACCTATAGTGGAATGGTTTGCCATTTCCTTCTCCAGCTTATTTTATAAATGAGCAACTTGAGGTAAAAAGGGTTAAGTGACTTGTCCAAGCTCACACAGCTACTAAGTAAGACCAGATTTGAACTCAGGTAAATGACTCCAGGTTTAGCAGTCTATTCACTGTGCCACCTAGTTGGAAGTAATAATTATGTTACTTCCAAAAAATGAAAGGTCCATATTAGTCATAAAGAAAATATTGTGAAAAGAGCACAGGATTGGACTCAGAAGTTCCTGGATTCAAACCTCTTATACTTATCCATAGGACAACTTAATTCCTCTTACCTCAGTTTCCTCATCTGTAAAAGAGAGTTGGACTAGATGACTTCTAAGATTCCTTTTAGCTCTAAATCTATGAAAATGAACATGGGGCTAATACAATTTTAAAATAAATCCTACTCTTACTTTATTGGTATAATATCTTCATTTTCAAATACAGCTTTTAAGCTTATAAAGATTTAAACTGTACTAAGATGCTCTGTATATTTTTCTCCCCTCTCTATCCAGTTAGTCATTTCTGATAACAAAGATTTTAAAAGAAAGAGAATTTGATTTGATTTTAATGTGCAGCATGACAAATGTGGAAATATGTTTAGAAGAATTGCACATGCTAAACCTATATTGTATCATTTGCTATACAGGGGAGGGAGAGGGAGAAAAATTTGAAACAAAAAGTTTTGCAGGGGTGAATGTTAAAAACTGTCTTTGCATGTATTTTAAAAAATAAAAAGCTACTATTATAAAAAAAAAGAGTGTAATGAACAAATTGGCCAGTTACAAAAGGAGCTTAAAAAGGTAATTGAAGAAAACAACACTTTAAAAATAATTGAACAAATCCAAGTGAATGACGCAATAAGACTTCAAGAATCAGTCAAACAAAAACAAAAAAATGAAAAAAATAGAAGAAAATATGAAATATCTCCTAGGAAAAACAACTGACTTGGAAAATAGATCTAGGAGAGACAATCTAAGGATTATTGGACTTCCTGAAAGCCATGATGAAAAAAAGAATCTAAACACTATCTTCTAGGAAATCCTGAAAGAAAACTGCCCTGAGTTTGTAGAATCAGAAGGGAAAATCAGCATTGAAAGAATTCACCGATCACCTCCTGAAAGAGATCCCAAAATTAAAACCCCAAGGAATATCGTGGCTAAATGTCAGGACTATCACACCAAGGAAAAGATTTTGCTAGCAGCTAGAAAGAAACAATTCAAATACCAACGATCAATAATTAGAATCACACAGGATCTGTCAGCCTCCACATTGAAGGATCAAAGGGCCTGGAACCAGATATTCCGAAAGGCAAAGGAACTTGAATTACAGCCAAGAATAACCTATCCAGCTAGAATGAGCATTATCCTCCAGGGAAGAAGATGGTCATTTAATGATATAGGTGAATTTCACCTATTTCTAATGAAAAGACCATATCTGAACAAAAAATTCGACCTCCAAACACAGAACTCAAGAGAAGCATAAAAAGGTAAAAAGGAAACTATTTCTACTTGGGGGATACTTAAAGTTTGGGGGTATAATTAACTATATATTACTTTGATAATATGAAAGAAAACTAGAGGGGGAAAGGTTATCATACTGGGGAAAAGATGGTAAAATAAGATTTTTTTAAAAAGGAGGTAAAAACAAGGTAAAATCTCTTGAAGAGGCAAAGAAAACCTAATATAATTGAGAGAAAGAAGGGAGGGAGATGAGCATTGTGTAAATCTTACTCTCATCAGGTTGGGCTCTAAAAGTGTATATCAGACACTTGATTTCACAGAGAAACTTGCCCGTTGCTAGAGGGAAGTGGGAGGGAAAGGAGGAAAAGAAAGGGCTAAACTAATAGAAGGAAAAATAGAAGAATCAGGGGAAAGGAGTAAAAAAAAGGGGGAGGGGACCTAACGGGTGGAGGATTGTTTGGGGGAGGGGGTCATCAAAAGCAAAGTACTGAGGAGGGGGGAAGGGAGAAAGGGGAAAGGAAAGGGGAAAACATAACTTGGGTAAATAAGATGGCAGGAAATAAAGAATTAGTTATTCTATCTGTGAATGTGAATGGGATGAACTCTCCCATAAAGCGGAAGCGGATATCAGACTGGATTAAAAACCAGAATCCCACAATATGTTGTCTACAAGAAACACATCTAAAACAGAGTGACACATATAGGATGAAGGTAAAAGGCTGGAGCAGAACCTATTATGCTTCAGGTGAACAAAAAAAAAAGCAGGGGTAGCAATCCTTATCTCAGATCAAGTAAAAGTCAAGATAGATCTAATCAAAAGAGATAAGGAAGGAAACTATATTTTATTAAAGGGTACCATAAATAATGTGGCATTATCAATACTAAATATATATGCACCAAGTGCAATAGCATCCAAATTCCTAGGGGAGAAATTAAGAGAGATGCAAGAAGAAATAGATAGCCAAACGATACTAGTGGGGGATCTCAACTTTGCTCTTTCATAATTAGATAAATCAAACCACAAAATAAATAAGAAAGAAACTAGGGAGGTAAACCAATTGTTAGAAAAGTTAGGTATGATAGATCTATGGAGAAAATTGAATGGAGACAATAGGGAGTTTACTTTATTCTCAGCAGTCCATGGAACTTATACAAAAATTGACCATATATTAGGGCATAAAAACTTCAAAATCAAATGCAGAAAGGCAGAAATAGTAAATGCATCTTTTTCAGATCATGATGCAATAAAAATCACAGGCAATATAAGGCCAGGAGAAAGTAGGCCAAAAGTTAATTGGAAATTAAATAATCTAATCCTGAAGAATGAATGGGTGAAAGAGCAAATCATAGACACAATCAATAATTTCATCCAGGAGAATGACAATAATGAGATAACATACCAAAATTTGTGGGATATGGCTAAAGTGGTTATAAGGGGCAATTTTATATCTCTAGATGCTTACTTGCATAAAATAGAGAAAGAAAAGATCATCGAATTGGGCTTATTATTAAAAAAAAAAAACTAGAAAAAGAGTAAATTAAAAACCCTCAATTAAATACCAAATTGGAAATTCTAAAAATAAAAGGGGAAATTAATAAAATTGAAAATAAGAAAACTATCGAATTAATAAATAAAACTAAGAGTTAGTTTTACAAAAAAACCCAACAAAATAGATAAGCCTTTAGTTAATTTGAAAAAGGAAAGAGGAAAATCAAATTATTAGTCTCAAGAATGATAAGGGAGAACTTTCCTCCAATGAAGAGGAAATTAGGGCAATAATTAGGAGTTACTTTGCCCAACTTTATACCAGTAAGTTTGATAATCTAAATGAAATAGAAGAATATCTACAAAAATATAGATTGCCCAGGTTAACAGAAGAGGAAATAAATTATTTAAATAGCCCCATATTAGAAAAAGAAATAGAACAAGCTATTAACCAACTCCCTAAGAAAAAATCTCCAGGGCCAGATGGATTTAATGTGAATTCTACCAAACATTCAAAGAACAATTAATTCAATACTATACAAACTTTTTTTTTTTGAGAAAATAGGGACAGAAGGTATACTACCAAATTCTTTCTATGAGACCGATATGGTGTCCTGATAGTTAAACCAGGTAGGGTGAAAACAGAGAAAGAAAAAATAGACCAATTTCCCTAATGAATATTGATGCAAAAATTTTAAATAAGATATTAGCAATGAGATTACAGAAAGTCATCCCCAAGATAGTACACTATGACCAAGTAGGATTTATACCAGGAATGCAGGGCTGGTTCAAAATTAGGAAAACTATCAGCATAATTAATTACATTAATAACCAAACTAACAAAAACCATATGATTATCTCAGTAGATGCAGAAAAAGCCTTTGATAAAATCCAACACCCATTCCTATTAAAAACACTGGAGAGTATAGGAATAAATGGGCTTTTCCTTAAAATGATCAGTAGCATCTATTTAAAACCATCAGCAAGCATCATATGTAATGGAGACAAACTAAAACCATTCCCAATAAGATCAGGAGTGAAACAAGGCTGCCCACTGTCACCATTACTATTTAATATTGTATTAGAAATGTTAGCTTTGGCAGTGAGAAGAAAAAGAGATCAAAGGAATTAGAGCAGGTAATGAAGAAACCAAATTATCACTCTTTGCAGATGACATGATGGTATACTTAGAGAACCCTAGAGACTCAACTAAAAAACTACTAGAAACAATTCACAACTTTAGTAAAGTTGCAGGATTCAAAATTAATCCACATAAATCATCAGCATTTTTATATATTACCAATAAAGTTCAGCAGCAAGAGATACAAAAAGAAATTCCATTCAGAATAACGGATGATAGTATAAAATATTTGGGAATCTATCTGCCAAGGAAAAGTCAGAAAGTATATGAACTAAACTACAAAACACTTTCCACACAAATAAAATCAGACCTAATCAATTGGAAAAACATTAAGTGCTCATGGGTAGGCAGAGCGAATATAATAAAAATGACAATACTACCCAAACTAATCTACTTATTTAGTGCCATACCAATCAAACTCCTAAGAAATTATTTTACAGATCTAGAAAAAATAGTAGCAAAGTTCATTTGGAAGAACAAAAGGTCAAGAATTTCAAGGGAATTAATAAAAAAAAAAAGGCAGATGAAGGTGGCCTTGCTGTACCAGATCTAAAACTATATTATAAAGCAGCGGTCATCAAAACCATTTGGTACTGGCTGAGAAATAGAGCAGTCGATCAGTGGCATAGAATAGGATATTAGGACAATCTAGGCAATAACTTTAGCAATTTAGTGTTTGATAAACCCCAAAACCCCAGCTTTTGGGATAAGTACTCACTATTCAGCAAAAAACTGCTGGGAAAATTGGAAACTAGTGTGGAAGAAATTGGGGCTTGACCCACACCTAACACCACATACCAAGATAAGATCCAAATGGGTTCATGATCTAGATATAAAGAGTGATATTGTAAGCAAATTAGAGGAACATAGTATAGTTTACCTCTCAGACCTATGGAGATGAAATAAATTTATGTCCAAAGAAGATCTGGAAGTCTTAATTGAACACCAGATGGATAATTTTGATTATATTAAGTTAAAAAGTTTCTGTACAAATAAAACTAATGCAGACAAGATTAGGAGGGAAGCATCAAATTGGAAAATCATCTTTACATTTAATTGTTCTGATAAGGGTCTCATCTCTAAGATATATAGAGAATTGTCTCATATTTATAAGAATTCAAGCCATTCTACAATTGATAAATGGTCAAAGGATATGAACAGACAATTTTCAGATTATGAAATTCAAACTATTTCTACTCATATTAAAAAAAGGTGCTCCAAATCATTATTGATCAGAGAAATGGAAATTAAGACAACTCTGAGGTACCACTACACACCTGTCAGATTAGCTAAAATGACAGGAAAGGATAATGACAGGTGTTGGAGGGGATGTCGGAAAGCTGGGTCACTAATACGTTGTTGGTGGAATTGTGAACAGATCCAACCATTCTGGAGAGCAATTTGAAGCTATGTTCAAAAAGTTATCAAACTGTGCATATCCTTGGACCCAGCAGTGTTTCTATTGGGCTTATATCCCAAAGAGATCTTAGAGGAGGGAAAGGGACCCACATGTGCAAGAATGTTTGTGGCAGCCCTTTTTATAGTGGCTAAAAACTGGAAACTGAATGGATGCCCATCAATTGGAGAGTGGCTGAATAAATTAGGGTATATGAATGTTATGGAATATTATTGTTCTGTAAGAAACGACCAGCAGGACGATTTCAGAGAGGCCTGGAGAGACTTGCATGAACTGATGCTGAGTGAAACGAGCAGAACCAGGAGATCATTACACACAGCAACAACAATATTACATGATGATCAATTCTGATGGACATGGCTCTCTGCAACAAAGAATTGTCTCAAACCAGTTCCAATTGTTCAGTGAAGAAAGCCATATACACCCAGAGAGAGGGATATGAAATATGGACCACAACATAATATTTCCATGATCTCTATTGATGTTTGCTTGCATTGTGTTTCCTTTCTCTGATTTTCTTTTTTTCTTGTAGATAGGATTTTTCTTGCACAACTTGTCAAGTATTTTAACATTATTAACATGTAGTGGATTTCCTGCCATCTAGGGGAGTGGAGGGGACTGGGGGTAAAAGTTGTAAAGGAAAGCTTTGTGAAGATCAATGCTGAGGAACTACCCTTACATATGTTATACAAATAAAAAGCTTTAATAAAAAAAAAGAAAAAAATATATCTACTTAATATATGGAGAGTTATTTAATTATAAATTATTTATGTAATGTAATTTGATCTGCTTAGTGGTTAGTGCCCTAAAAGATATGCATTTTTATAGATGTGACTTCAGATTAACTAAGAGACTGTTGAGCCACAACACAGCAAGAATGGAGAAAGGATGTACTTTGGTTTCTAAGACATGCATTTCAAGAGAGGATCTATTAAATGTTGCAAAGAAAGAGGTTGGAAGTAGAGATTGGAAGAGCCAATGGTAGATGAGCAGAGGTGTCAAACTCAAATAAAAATGAATTCTCCACGTTGCTTTTTGTTGTTAAGTCATTTCAGTTGTATCTCACTCTTCATTTGGGGTTTTCTTGGCAAAGATACTAGAGCAGTTTATCATTTCCTTCTCCAATTCATTTTACAGATAAAGAAACAGAGATAATCAGAGTTAAGTGATGTGCCCAGGATCACGAAGTGAATAAATATTTGAGACCAAATTTAAACTCATGAAGATGAGTCTTCCTGATTCTAAGCCCAGCACCTTCTGCATTGTGCCATATTACTGACCTAGACAACCACAAATGAACATTGTCTATGTCATATTACATATTTTTAAAACATTTCCCAATTATATCTTAATCTATAGGTTTTTGCCATGAGTTTGACACCTCAGAATTAGAGCAGGGCTTCCTAAACTTTTTCCACTCATGACCCCTTTTCATTCAAGGGAAGCCAGTTGCACTGGCTAAAGGCAGATTGGTGAAATTATTTTCTCTCTCCTGATCTGAGCAAAGATCATATCTTTGCCCTGGCTGAAAACATATTTATTCGTGTATATTCTTTTGTATATTCTAATCTGTTTAATTTATCAAATTTTTTCATTGCTGCTTTCATTGATAAAAAGGGTTACAATTCTATTTCATAGTTCTAACTTATGCCATTGCTTCAATAACAGTATTCCTCTAAGGAAAAAGGAGACATATCATCAATTCTTAGATTGTTTTGCTTCCTGTAGCTCTTCATCATGCAGTTGTTCTTGCCACTAGCTTCCTAAGGAACAGAACAAAGTTTGAAAGCACTTGTAGTACAGTCTTTGAAAAAAGTTTCTTTTTTAAAATTAAATTAATTTTTTGTTACATTTTAAGTTCCAAAATGTCTTTCTCCTTCTTCCCCACCACATATTAAAGAAGACTACAATTTGACACAGATTTATATGTAAAGGTGTACTATACAAACTTCTATTTACCAGTTCTTTCTCTAATAGTGGATAGCATATCCTTCATAGTTTATCTGAGTATTTCCTTGAGCATATGAGTATGTTTGCATATATCAGTATATATCTGAGTATTTATAATCAGAATAACTTGGTTGTTTACAGTTGTTCTTTGAACAATATTACTGTTAAGGTATACAATATTCTTTTGGTTTTTCTAATTTCACTTTTTGTTTATTTTCTGCAAGTTTTTCCATGTTTTCCTAAAATCAATCAGCTCATCATAAATAATAGTTGAAAGAAGTTTCATACTTCCAAGTATACTTTCCTGGTCCCTCGATACAGTTTATCCTCATTCCTTCTATTGTTACAACCATAGCTTCAGACTCACATGGTCAATAGCATGGGACATGCTATATATCTCTTCCCTGGTTTATATTTTATTCTGAACTCATAGTGGGATAATGTTGCTTCCCATTTGTGATAGGAAGAATCTAACTTATTACGGGGCAATATACTGTTGTTAGTCCATACTTGAAACTGAGCTTCATTATATAATTATACAATCCACTTCAAAGCCAAGGACTAATTTCCATGGTATGGTGAGTTTCACTGTCAGATGATCCACTACTGGCAAATTCAATGGATCTTGAAAGTAACCATTATTCTACCAAGACCAGACTGTTAACTAAGTCTCAGTATGTGACACAAAAGATTTGCTTGGATCTGTATACAGTCAAAAGAGGAAAGTCCTTAATAAGATTATAAGAACTTGATCAACTTCTCCCTTTGACTTTATGCACTTTGTACCTATCACACCAATAAATTCCAAATGATCTTAAAGAGATTTAACAGGTTAATCTAAATCTGATTTTAGCACAAGCAATTTGATTGATGTGGAATTGCCTCATCTAAACAGCTCTGAATTCCCAACCATTGGAAAATCTTATCTAGTTTCTGAATATATTCTATTTCCCTGTGCTTTAGACACATCACCTTGTCATAATAAAATTGGTCATAGATATGATGAAATAGGTATGAACTGCTATTGTACATTGTATTTTTACATACTTGTTGTTTTTATTGTTCAGTCATGTTAAATCCTTTATGACCCCATTTAGGGTTGTCTTGGCAAAAATACTGGAGTGGTTTGCCATTTTCTTCTCTAGCTCATTTTATACATGAGGAAACAGAGGCTAACAGTTTAGTGACTTGCTCAAGATCACACAGCTGGTAAATAGCTGAGACCAGATTTGAACTTTGGAGGATTAATCTTCCTGATTCCAGGCCCAGCACTTTATCCACTATAACATCATTTTAAAAAATCATTTTGCATAGAATCAATAAAGAGGATAAGGCAATACATATAGCATAAAAATCTTTATTGCTATCCAACTGTACTTCTGATATCTCATCAATATGTTTCTAGTTCTTTGCTACTACAAAAGTATTGTGACAAATTATAACTTTAAAAAATAGATCAGTAGTCAAAATTAAAAAAAATTTAAGCAGATTTTTTGAAGCAGATACATAAAATGGCTTCCTGGAAGGTGAACTGTGCAACTGTAGAACACTCAGAAATGGGATTGAATCCTTTAGGTGATATGATGCTTCTCTCACCAACAAATGTATTGTATTGATTTGAAACAGCATCTGAAATTTAATAAATGATCCATCATTAAAGAAACATCTATTTTCTTTAATCTTTCTTCAATCTTACAACTATTGAATTTAAGAAAAGGATGGAAGCATTAATATAATCAGATTAGTTCCAGATTAGTTAGCTTTGGTCTTGGAAAGGAAGGAGCAGGATCCTGTGGAAGTTAAGCAGAAGCAAGGTAAATTTTGTTGTGGAAAGATCTTTACAGAAAGATGAAAAATATCCGGAAAATGAGACTCTTCTTAGAGAAATCAAGCATAGGTGAGCTGCCATGGTGAGATTCTCCAAAAAACAGGAGAATGGGAAGGAGCAGGGAATAAAAATATGCTTTATTATTATTATTATTATTGTTATTTTAGTTTTTAAAGCCATTGGATCATCTAAATTTATCTAACCAACACTTCATGTATAACTTTACACATATTTCTTTGTTTTTTTGTTTTAATGTTCTATTTACCCCCAATTACATGTAAAAGCAAATTTTTGCATTCATTCTTAAAACTTTTGAGTTCCAAACTCTCCTTTTCTTTCTCCCCATTTCCCTTATTGAGAAGGCAAGCAAGCAATTTGATATAGATTACAAGTATGTGTGTAGTCATGCAAAATATATTTCTATACTAGTCATGTTATGAAAGAAAACATAGACAAAAAAGAAAAAAAATTCAAGAAAAATAGGATAAAAAAAAGTATGCTTCAAGCTATATTCAGACACCACCAGTTCCTTCTCTGGGGATGAAGAAGTATTTTTCATCATAATTCCTTCAGAGTTGTCTTGAGTCATTGTATTCCCAGCTGATCATCTCACAATATAGCTGTTACTTTGTACACAGTACATGTCACTTTGTATTAGCTCATGTCTTTCCAAGTTTTTCTGAGAGCATTTTGCTCATCATTTGTTATAAAAGAATAATATTCAATCACAAACACATGCCATAGTTTGTTCAGTAATTCCCCAATTAATGGGCATCCCATCACTTTCCAATTTTTTGCTTACAGGAAATAATTGTTATAAATATTTTTGTACAAATAGGTCCTTTTTCCTTTTTGTTTTTATTTCTTTTGGGATACAGACCTAGTATTGTGGCAGGTCAGAGGGTATGCATGGCCTTATAGCCCTTTTGGCATAGTTCCAACAACACTCTACGGATAGCTGAATCAGGTCACAATTCCACCAGCAATGCATTAATGTTTCATTTTTCCTACATCCCCTCTAACATTGGTCATTTTCCTTTTCTTATTCTATTAGTTGATCTAAAGGTATAAGGTAGTACTCCAAAATTCTTTTAATTTGCATTGCTTCAATCAATAGTGATTTAGAGCATTTTTTTCATATGGCTATAGATAGCTTTGATTACTTCACCCGAAAACTGTTCATATCTTTTGATCACTTATCATTTAGGGAAAGGCTCCTTTTTTTTTTTAAATAAATTTGACTCAGTTCTTTATACATTTGAAAAAAAAGGCCTTTATCCAAGAAATTTGTTTCAAATTTTTTCACAGTCATAATTGTTAATTGGATGTCTCTTCATTCTATTTCCCCCCTCTGTTTATTCTATTCTTGCTTTTCTTTTACCCTGCCTTCCTCAAAAGTGTTTTACTTCTTATCACTGCATCCCCCAATCACTCCCCCCCCTATTCCTTTCCCCTCCAACTTTCCTGTAAGGTAAGATAGATTTTGAAACCTAATTGAGGGTTATGCTCCTTCTCTGAGCCAATTCTGATGAGAGTAGGTTTACTCATTCCCTCTCCCCACTCCCATCTTCCCCTCCACCATAAAAGTTTTTTCTTGCTTCTTTTACATGAAATAATTTGTCACATTCTATCTCTTTCACTTTCTCTCCGTGCATTCCTCTCTCACCACTTAATTTTAATTTTTTAGGTAATATCCCTTCACATTCAACTCACACCTGTGCCCTTTGTTTATATGGGGTCCTTCTCACTGCCTTAATCATGAGAATGTTCTTAGGAGTTACAAGTATAATCTTTTCATGTAGGAATGTAAACAGTTTTTAACCTTATTAAGTCCCTTATGATTTCCCTTTCCTGTCTACCTTTTTGTGCTTCTCTTGAGTCTTGTATTTGAAAGTCAGATTTTCTATTCTGCTCTGTTGTTTTTATCAGTAATACTTCAAAGTTCTCAATTTCTTTGAATATTTTTTCCCTAAAAGATTATACTCAGTTTTCCTGGGTAGGTAATTCTTGGTTGTAATCCTGCCTCCTTTGCCCTCCAAAATATTTATTCCAGGTGTTCTGATTCTTTAATGTAGAAGCTGCTAGATCTTGTGTTTTTCTGTCTGTGGCTCTATGATACTTGAATTGTATCTTTCTGGCTGCTTGCAGTATTTTCTAAAGAAGTGTATGTTTCAATGGGGTACCAAGATAGGGGTAGAAATGAGGAAAGGATGCTAAAGATAAAATTTGTCTATTTCACAACTTTTCCTAAGGATAACTCTGAGCAGAAGGATGCCAATAGGATAAGCTTTGGGGAAATGAATTTTAATTGTTGGGGCAGGGGGGGTATGAATATGCACATATGTGAAGGTATTCATGTCTGAGAGTTAGCAGGTTTTTTACCATATCACTTTGGTGTCCTAATTGCTCCTATTTGGAGCTGAGAAATGAGGTGCAGAGCAAAGGAAGAAATCAGTCTGAGGATTCCTCTATCACATAAAGGCTATTATTGTCCTTTATCAAAATTAAGACTCCTCTATTCAAACTAATGAGTATAAATCTGTCAACAAACTTTTTAAAGTGGTAAATACTGTGCTAAGTGCTGGAAATATAAAGAAAGTATTCCCTGCCCTTAAAGAACTTATAGTCTAAAGGGGTAGACAACATGTAAATAACTATATACATACTAGACATTTCCAGAATAGATGGTAGAATAATATGAAAGAGAAAGATTCTATCAGCATTTTGGAAGGAAAGAAACAAGCATTGCTTAAGCACTTACTCTGTGCCAGGAAATTTATAAATATTATCTCAATTGATTCTCATTACAATTATGGCAGGTAGTTGCTATCTTTTTACCCTTGAGGAAACCAATGTTAAATGACTTGCTCAGGATCACATAGCTATCTGCCATTAGAGTTGAATTCAGGTCTCTTTTGACTCCACCAGCCTTGGTATTTTATTTATTTCACCACATAGCTGCTTCTGTCTGAGGGGGATAGGAAGAAGTAAGTGAAAAGGGCCTTTTTACATTATTTCACAATCTGTTCCCAGTGTTCCTCCTGAGAAAATTAATAGCAACTGGCTACTTCTTAATATATCTAGTATTGAGTTGGAAGTTACAGAAAGAGGTACATGGTAGAGAGTAAGAAGGAGAAGGAGGCTGATTGATAACTTTGACATTTATAGATTCTTCTCCACAAGATCCCAAATGGGGGAGTATAATTATAATTGGCCCAAAAGTTAAATCATATTCCTTGGATTGCAGCAGAAGAGAATAATTTGACAATTAAAGCATTTGCTATTAGACATAATGGTAGACCAACCCTGGTCATTCTGTTACTATTTCCCATCCTTCAGCTCTGACTCAAAACAACACTCTTTCCTATCCTGAGATAATATTTTCATCTTATCTCTCCTCTCCTCCAAAACTTTTAGTGTCTTCCCATTGCAATGCTAACACTTCATGTGTGACATCCTTTGCTTGGTTTTCAAAGCCTTTCTCAATCTCTCTGCTCTTTGTAACCAACCTTAATTCCCATTATATCCCAACATGCATTGAGCATTTATTTCAGGCTAGATTCACTAACTGATGTCTCTATGTACTAGCCATTCCTATTTCTGGATAGTCAAAAGTGATTAAGCTTTCCTTCCTCAGTCTTTTCTGATTTGTAATACTGATGGACAGTTTTCTATTATTTTATTTTCATGGAATTGGATAGAACACTAGACCTAAAGTCAGGAAGATCTGAATACAAGTTCAACCCCAGTCAGAGAAATATCTAAAATGCAACAGTTGAAGACAAGAAAGACTTAAGAAGCCTCAAATGTAATTGTGTAGCATCCAACGTATGTATAAATGTATATTGCATATACATAAAATAAATATAGATGTGTGTGCATACATACATATGTATATAGTATGTACATTGCAGGCATGCCTGCCAGCATATATAGACTGGCAGTACCTGAAAATTCTCAAGTTTCTGTATCATTTCTTTCTAAGTTCATGAATTAAGTCTAGAAGTATCCTTTAATGAAAATTACCAATCAATCAAATTCTATTGGACTGACCTTCAGAAAAGAGGCACTCTATACATCCATCAAACAAAAGACTATACTATAAATGTCATATTTTCTAAACCTTTTATTTTTAAGTGTTGGATTTTAAGTGAGGTGATATGAGTGACTTTCTGCCTGCCCCAGTGGAAAAATTTCCCACTTTGACAAGATCCCACAGATCTATCAATATTTTGAAGAATTTGGGTGTTGGGTGGAAAAGAGGTTTCTATATGCATTTCAATTTTAGTATTTTCCATGGAAATCTAATTTCTCCTGTTAATCATGTAACTCTTATGGCAGAGGTTCCCAGGTCAGTGAAAGGTCAGGCTCTCACTTCTCTTGCCTTATATACCTGCAATCAGAAAGCCTGAGTAATCTATGAATGGCACCTGCTAAAATATTAAGATGCCACTTGCAAAGACTCAAGTTTACAATATTATAAAAGATAGTTTTAATGAAAGAAAACAAAAGAGAAACTCTTGAATAAATTCTTATGCCCTTAAAATTCCTAATGTGAAATCTTCTCTGACCAATATCTCCTATAAGTTCAGCCTTTACCCTATGTCTGATATTTAGGCCCTTAAAAGAGGAGTGGATAAAAATAGCACTACCTCCTTTGTTTTCTCTCCCATTTTTTCTTGCCGTTCCTATTCTTTGATCTTCTATGTTCTAGAGTATCAATATGCCTTCCACCCAGTTTCTTAGAGAAGGGAAAAAAAACCCTAAATTCTCTATCCAATCTAATTTATCAAGCTAATTTAGGACTTGCTATATGCAAAATACTTACTTTGCTCTGGCAATTCAAAAATAAAACACAATTTAATCTGACCTCTTATGGTTACCATGTGTAAGCAGTATGAGACTCTCAAAATATCTGCCCAGATTGAAGGTGCTCTTTGGATCTGTATCCACTCAAAACCATAGCTCAAGACTCCCTAACCAATAAAATATTTGCCCCATAAATCTGCGGCATACTCTCCCACAAGTATAAACAATATCAATAGAGAAATAGAAGTTATACATAGGGATCAGGGAATATATATGACTAGGATGTATCCTGGAATGACACATGTAGCACACACAAACAGAATATAAGTGTCCAGGATCATATAACAGAAAACACATTTATGGAAGGTGACATCTCTGAAACTGAATTATTACTGTCTTCTAATGACAAAATTATGCTAGTCATTGTAGAGCTGATGCCCATTGGTTTTGTGTGACTTGAGGCCTTTGTAGGTCAGTACTCTATTGGTCTCTGGTCATTTTAAGGAGTTGCTCCATTGGGCAATGCTGTTGGGGAAGCTAAGTTATATAATGAATAAAAAGAAGACATGAGTTTAGATGCTGCCTCAAACACTTATTAGCTGTGTGACTCTGGGCAAGTCATTTGACTTTTCTCAAAAGTGGGGATAATAATTACAATTAACTCACAGTTGTTAGGAAGTTAAAAAAACACTAAACATCTAAGGTGCCTTTAAAATATTAAACTATTATGTAAATGCTAGCCATTTTTATTGTGGAACTTTCTGTTTTCAACTTCTGACTTTATGTCTAATCTGCTAAAGTCCTACTTTTTTCCCATAAGAAAAACAATGAGACTTGCCTTTTCTTTTATTTGGAGCCTGGAGACATAAGCATCAGCAATTTTAGGGAGATGGACTCTTCACACATTCAGTATCAGGCTAGGGGAAAACTCAGCTTGTTTCTCTTTTTAAAAAAGAGATCTTTTTGTTCTCAGAACCTTGACTATATTCTCCTTTTCTTTTTTTTCCCAGAAGGAGAATTTGAATCCATGTGATTTAGAGTTAGAAGTGATGAATGTGGTGGAATAAAGGAAGGAATTCACCTGAGTGCTCCCAAATTCATCTCCAATCATTGTTAAAACAATGCCTCAAAATGAATTTTGGAGTGGCAGAACCAACAAAAGAATGAGGTAAAAGAATTTTCCAGCCTAAGAATATTTGGGAGTTTGGCAAGAATGATCTCTTTCCCTAGAATAGAGCACAATCCACTACACATCAAGCCTGGCAAGCCAAAAGCAGGTCTTGGGGGTGATTGAATTGGCAGTAATGGCTACAGTTTTCAGACTTCTCAGTCCATAGATAGTAAGAGGATTGGCAACTAGTCAGAAGCAGATCCTGGGAGGGGGGGGGCGCACGGCTCTTTCCTGGCACTGGGGATCCGGATTCTGCTGCATGGTTCCAGATTGCAATCTCAAAGCAAAACAGTACTAGAAGGAATGGAGACTCTGATCACAGTTCCATGGCATAATAGAATGCTTGTGATCACTTGCAGACAAGAGCATAGGCCTAGATAATAGTAAACAAACCTCTCCTTAGATTATACCTTGGACGAACTAAAAACTTACAAACTTCCAGAACTATCTGGATCATGGAGCTTGAAACAATGCCCACTCCTCCACAGAAGCAGAGTCTAACTTTAATATAAACTTAAAAGTCAAGAAACAAGCTAAAAAAATGAGCAAATAACACTACAGGAAGTCACTATGGTAACAGGAAAGATCAAAACACAAACTCAGGAAAGACAATAAAATCAAATATGAAATCAATTAAAATGAAACAATGTGAATTAATCTCTGACCCTGGATAAGCCTTTTTTAAAAAGGATTTTTAAAATCAATTAGGAAAGGCAAAGGAAAAATTGGGGAGAGAAATGAGAGTGGTGTAAGAAAATTATGAAAAAAATTCAATCATTTAGTAAAGGAGAAACCAAAAAAATGCTGAAGAAAATGACATCTTAAAAAAACAGAATAGGTCAAATGGCAAAAGAGGGACAAAGAATTCACTGAAGAGTAGAACTCCTTAAAAAACAGAATTGACCAAATGGAAAAGATGTACAAAAACTGATTGAAGAGAATTGCTTAAAAAGTACAATTGGCCAATAAAAAGGAGGTACAAAAACTCACAGCAGAAAATCATTTTTTTCTTTTTAAAATTTTTTTTTCTCAATAGTATTTTATTTTTTCAAATAGCTTTCAACATTCTTTTTTTTCCTGAGGCAATTGGGGTTGTGACTTGCCCAGGGTCACACAATTAGAAAATGTTAAGCGTCTGAGACCAGATTTGAACTCAGGTCCTCCCAACTTCAGGGCTCATGTTCTATCCATTGTGCCACCTAGCTGCCCCTAAAAGATAATTTCTTAAAAATTACAATTGTGTGTGGGGCAATTAAGTGGCACAATGGATAGAGCACCAGTCCTGAAATCAGGAAGACCTGAGTTCAAATCTGGTGTCAGACACTTAACACTTCCTAGCTGTGAGACCCTGGACAAGTCACTTAACTCCAAACTGCCTCAGGGGAAAAATTAGAATTGTGCAATTAAAATCTAATGACTCCATGGGACAACAATGAACAATAAAATAAAACAAAAAAGAATAAATAGAATATGATGTGAAATATTGTGTTAGAAAAAGAAATCCAGGAAGAATTATTTAAGAATTTTCTTTCAAGAAATTATCAAAGAAAACTGCTCTGATATCCTAGAACCAGAGAATAAAATAAATAAATGGAATAAAAAATAAGATATAAATAATTAATGGGAAAATGAGTGAATGAATACATAAAAAGAAATTCAAAGAATCCATCAATCACTCTTGCAAGAGTTCTCAAAATTAAAACTCCCAGGAATATTAAAGCCAAATTCCAGAGCTCCATGGTCAAGAAGAAAATATTACAAGCAGCCAGAAAGAAACAATTAAAATATTATGGAGCTATAGTCAGAATAACATAAGATTTAGCAGTTTCCAGGTAAAGAAATAAAGGGCTTGGAATATGATATTCTAGAGGTCAAAAGAGCTAGGATTACAGTCAGGAATCACCTACCCAGAAAAACTGAGTATCATTCTCGGGAAGGGGTGGGGGAAAGAAAAGGGATATTTAATGAAATTGAGGACTTTGAAGCATTCCTGATGAAAAGACCAGAGATGAATAGAAAATTTCACTTGCAAATACAAGATTCAAGAGAAACATAAAAAGTTAAACAAAAAAGAAATTATAAGGGATTTGATATGTTATACTGTTTACATTCCTACATGGAAAGATGATACTTATGACTCCTAAGAACTTTATCATTATTAGGGCAGTTAGGAGTATACATAGATAGAGGGCACAGGTATGAGCTATGATATCAAAACAATAAATAAATAAAGTATAAGAAAGAGGTAGAATGGGCTAAATCTCAAATATAGAGGCAGAAAAGAGGTTTTTCTTTTTTTTTTCTTAAAATTTTTTATTGAAGTTTTTATTTTCAAAACATGAGCAAGGATAATTTTTCAACATTGACCTTTGAAAAACTTGTGTTCCAATTCCCTTCTTCCCCCACCCCCTCCCCTAGCTGACAAATAATCCAATATATGTTAAACATGGTAAAAATATATGTTAAATCCAATATAGGCATACATATTTATACAATTATCTTACTGCACAAGAAAAATCGGCTCAAAAAGGAAAAAAATGAGAAAGAAAATAAAATTCAAGCAAACCACAACAAAAAGAATGAAAATGCTTTGTTGTGATCCACACTCAGTTCCCACAGTCCTCTCTCTGGGTATAGATGGCTGTAATCATCATAAGATCATTGGAACTGGCCTGAATCATTTCATTGTTGAAAAGAGCCACGTCCATCAGAATTAATCATTGTATAGTCTTGTTGTTCCTGTGTATAATGATCTCCTGGTTCTGCTCATTTCGCTCAGCATCAATTCATGCAAATCTCTCCAGGCCTCTCTGAAATTGTCCTGCTGGTCATTTCTTACAGAACAATAATATTCCATAACATTCATATACCATAATTTGTTCAGCCATTCTCCAATTCATTGGCATCCTTTCAGTTTGCAGTTTCTTGCCACTACAAAAAGGGCTGCCAAAAAACATTTTTGCACATGTGGGTCCCTAAAGGAGCTTTTTCAGTGGAGGAGCAGACAGAGGAATGCTAGGAAATACTTGAACCTTGCTCTCATTGGAATTGGCTCAAAGAGGGAATAATATACACACTTAATTGGATATAAAATCTATGTTACTTTACAGGGAAGTAGAAGGGAGGGGGATAAAAGAAAGTGGGAAAGAGAAAGGGTTAAAAAAAGGGTGGCATTTAAGGGAGGTGATAGTCAGAAGGGGTAGAAGTTCTAATAATTCCCATTTAATTCTGACTGCCTTCAGAATAATTTTAAGGATTTCCATTTAAAGAAACTCCCAAAGGATGTTTGATATTGAGGGTCCCTGGTTTTTCCTCCCCTATTCCTAGGCTCTCTAGCTTGGTATCCAAATAAATAGAAGGGAAGGTTAAAGAAACACCAAAAAAACTATTCAGTGGAGTTGCTTCAAGGATTCCTTCCAAATTCTGACTTTATTATGTACATGGGGTAAGAAACTTCTTAGACTCTGAGCTATCCTAGATGGATGAAGATAGATAGATATACACAATCTACCTATATACATACATATATGTGTATATATGTATGTGTGCATATGTTGTTGTCCTTTAGTGCAGGGCTTATTTTTTTTTTTAGCATTTTTCCCACTTAATAGTATTTTTTTCAATTACATGTAAAGATAGTTTTTTCAACATTATTTTTTGTGAGATCTTAAGCTGCAAATTTTTTCTCATTTCTTCTTTTGCCTCCCCTCTCTTCAAGGTAGCAAGTAATCTGATATAGGTTATACATTACAATCATTTTAAACATATTTCCCTATTAGACATGTTGAGAAAAAAATCAAAACTAAAGGAAAAAACCATGAGAAAAAAAAAGTGAAAATAATTTCTGCATCCAGTCTCAATTAGTTCCTTCTCTGGGAGTGGATGTTATTTTCCATCACAAGTTTATTGGAATTGTCTTGGATCACTGTATGGCTGAGAAGAGCTAAATCTATCATAGTTAATCATCACACAATTTTGAAGTTACTGTGTACAGTGTTCTGGTTCTGCACTTCATTCAGCATCAATTCATGTAAGTCTTTCCAGGTTTTTCTGAAATCTGCTCGCTCAACATTTCTTAAAGAACAATAGTATTCCATTATATTCATATACCACAACCTATTTAGCCATTCCCCAATTAATAGACATCCACTTAATTTCCAATTCTTTGCCAACACAGAAAGAGCTACTTACAAACATTTTTACATATGTGGGTCATTCCTTCCCCCCATTTTTAACAATCTCTTTGGGATATAGACCCAGTGTCACTAATGGATCAAAGGACATGCACAGTTTGATAGTCATTTGGCATAGTCCCAAATTACTTTCCAAAATGACTGGGTTAGTTTATGATTCCACCAACAATGCATTAATGTACCAGTTTCCCCATATCTCCTCCAACATTTATTTTCTATTCCTGTCATCTTAGCCTGTTTGATGTTAGGTAGTACCTTAAAGTTGTTTCAATTGGCACTACTCTAACCAATAATGATTTAGAGCATTTTTTATAGGTGGTCTTAATTTCTTCATCTGAAAATTGCTTATTCTTATCCTCTGATCATTTATCAATTGGGGAATGGTTTGTATTTTTATAAATTTGACTCAGTTCTCTATATATTTCAGAAATGAGGCCTTTATCAGAAGTATTGCCCATAAAAAATTATTTCCCAGCTTTCTTAATGCAAGGCTTTTTAAACTTTTTCCATGCAGTACTCATGTTTACCCTAGAAATTTTTATGCAATTCCAGATATGTATGTATACAATCAAACATTTACTGATAATAAATCATATAGAAATTTATTGTAAACAATTAATTGGTGTATATATATGCATATTATATAATTTTACCATTAAAGACAAAAACAAATTTGTATACTAAAGACATGTGCTTGTTTATTTTTACATAAAGAAATCATGGCTGGACATTGGAGTACCAAGGCTATAGAGAAGCTGCACATTGCACCATGGGCAAGTGCTGCCAGAAACACCTTGGATTCATTGCATGTTTGATTTTGAATTTATTTTTGGCCATTGTGCATTCAGAAGCCTTTTACTTTTGCCAAATTTTTCACTACCCCCACATTTTTAGTCAACTCCTTCCCCCTCCCCAGTTTAAACTGTTATGACCCACAGTTTAGAGAGCTTTGCTCTCTAACATTAGTTTCACTAATGTCACTCTGTCAGATTAAGTAAGTTTCCAAGGGTCACACAGGTTATGTCTAAGGTGAGATTTGAAAGAGATTCCAGGTCTTTTTGACACTGATGTCAGTTCTCTATCCATTATACTGCTGCCTCTCTGTGTTGAGAACAATAATAACAATAAGTGACATTCATCTAGTCCTTTTAGCTTTGCAAACTGTTTTCATATATTATCTCATTTGAACCTCTGTGAGGTTCAAAGCATAGGCATTAGCTTTCTTTTGTAAATGGAAAAACAGGATGTAAAAGGTTAGGTAGATGACTTGCCTATGGTCTCAAAGCTTTAAATGTCAGAGTTGGGGTTAAAGCTTAAGTCTCTACTGACTTAAGAGTTAGAACTCCTTCCATTGTACCAGGCTGTATCCTAAATCAGCTGTCTGTGGAACAGGGGAGAACAGAGGGAAGGGAGGAGGGGACAAATGGAAGAACCTAATAAGTCTTTAATCATAACATAGAAGAAAATGTATAATTTCCTCATTTCTAACTGCCCTCAGGTCCCAAATCATTCCAGAAAGGAAGACCCAGAAAATGAGCTGGACCCAATGACCTTGTGACAGGATTCTTGTAAATTCATCTGTATGGAAAGGATGAGCTGAGAACACTGACAAAGCAATCCCTCTGTGGAGTCCCTGAAGGTTCAGATCCATAAACATCAGCCTTGAGATGGGCATCAGATCGCCAGCATAAACATTCTTCCTATAAAATGGAGAGATAAACACATAACCTAACAGTGACAAGAGGAGGAAAGAAATGGAATACAATTAAAATGCTTCATAAGCAATAGAGGGGAAAATATTGAACTTTCGGTAAATCCCACTGTGATGATTTTGACGGGAGACTACATAACACATTGTCCCTTGTTATAATTGTTTTTATTAGCAGTGCTAAGACTACACCAATCAAGCTGGCTAACCTGATTGTTTTTCTTATGGAAAAAGTAGCTGTGGCCCTTGGAAAGGAACATATTACTACCTGTTCAAGAGTGAGAGGCACTCTCCTCTCTCTCTCTCTCTCTCTCTCTCTCTCTCTCTCTCTCTCTCTCTCTGTCTCTGTCTCTCTGTCTCTCTCAAATAGTCATTCTTCCCAGTGTAATACTTATTAATTCCTGATATAGTGAGTGAAAAATGTTATTTTGTTCCCTTAACAGTACTTAAACTGTGGTGGAGTAATTTTTTATTGAGGTATAGTATGCCATTTTTTAAAATTCAGGAGCACCAATAAAGTTACTAGGGAGAAAAAGTGAGTTGTGGCATTCAAGGATAAAGCAAATAAATTATCAGAAGAGTGGGGAAATGATAGTATCAATTTCACCTAAAGTGACAATTATAATATATTGGGGGAAGGAAAAGAGGGAAGTATTATCTGGTCCAACCCCTTTATTTCAAAGATGAGGAACCTGAAGACCAAAAAAGTGAAGGGGCTTGCCCAGTGTCACATGGGTAGTATATAATAAGGCAATCAATCAGTTAACAAGCAATTAATCAACAAACATTTATTTCACACTATGTGTCATGCAATGTGCTAAACTCTGAAAATAAAAAGAGAGGCAAAAACAAAGTCACTGTTCTCAAGGAATTCATATTCTACTGGGAAAGACAAAAGGTAGAATCTGAACCCAGGTCCTATGATTTAAAGATAAGATTTAAAGATAAGATAAATACTGTACTTTTAAGACTCAAGACTGTTGAACTGCAAGGAATATCAGAGGTTTTAATTCTTTCAGAATGTCATTCATTTCATGGAATGCCTTAGGATACCCCTTTCCCTTGCCCTGCCAAAGAAATTTTTGATTGGCAAATATGAATTCCTCCAAACTCTCCTTTTTTTAAATTAAAAGCTTTTTATTTACAAAGCATATGAGTGATTTTTCTACATTGACATTTGCAAAACCTTTTTTTTTGTTCCAAGATTTTCCCCTCCTTCCCCCTACCCCCACCCCTAGATGACAGGTAATCTAATACATGCTAAATATGATAAATTATATGACAAATCCAATATATATATACATATCTATGCAGTTATCTTACTGCACAAGAGACATCAGATCTAGAAAGAGAGAAAAAAACCAACCTAAGAAGGAAAACAAAATGCATGGAAATATTCACAGAAAGCATTAAAATACTGTGTTGTGGTTCACACTCAGTTCCCTCAGGCCTCTCCCTGGATGTATATGACTATCTTCATCGCTGAACAATAGGAACTGGTTTGAATCACATCATTGTTGAAGAGAACCATGTCCATCAGAATTGATCATCATATAGACTTGTTGCTGTGTATAATGTTCTCCTGGTTCTGCTGATTTCACTCAGCATCAGTTCATGCAAGTCTCTCCAGGCCTCTCTAAAATCCTTCTGTTGGTCGTTTCCTACAGAACAATAATATTCCATAACATTCATATACCATAATTTATTCAGCTATTCTTCACTTGATGGGCATCCTTTCAATTTCCAGTTTCTTGCCACTACAAAAAGGGCTGCCACAAACATTTTTGCACATGTGGTTCCCTTTCCCTGCTTTAAGATCTTTTTGGGATATAGGCCCAGTAGAAACACTGCTGGGTCAAATGGTATGCACAGTTTGATAACTTTTTGAGCATAGCTCCAAATTGCTCTCTAGAATGGTTGGATCCATTCACAGTTCCACCAACAATGTATCAGTGTCCCAGTTTTCCCACATCCTCTCCAACATTCATCATTATCTTTTCCTATCATTTTAGCCAATCTGACAGGTGTGTAGTGGTATCTCAGAGTTGTCTTAATTTGCATTTCTCTGATCAATAGTGATTTGGAGCATCTTTTCATATGACTAGAAATGGTTTTAATTTCATCATCTGAAAATTGTCTGTTCATATCCTTTGACCATTTATTGATTGGAGAATGGCTTGAATTCTTATATATTTGAGTCAATTCTCTATATATTTTAGAAATGAGGCCTTTATCAGAACCTTTGAATGTAAAAATATTTTCCCAGTTTATTGCTTCCCTTCTAATCTTGTCTGCATTCATTTTGTTTATACAAAAACTTTTTAACTTGATATAGTCAAACTTATCTATTGTGTGATTAATGATGATCTCTAGTTCTCCTTTAGTCACAAATTCTTTCTCCCTCCACAGGTCTGAGAGGTAAACCATCCTACATTGTTCTAATTTGTTTATAATATCATTCTTTATGCCTAGATCATGAATCCATTTTGACCTTATCTTGGTATATGGTGTTAGGTGTGGGTCAATGCCTAATTTCTTCCATACTAGTTTCCAATTATCCCAGCAGTTTTTGTCAAATAGTGAGTTTTTATCCCAAAACTGTGGTCTTCGGGTTTATCAAACACTAGATTACTATTGTCATTGAGTATTTTGTCTTGTGAACCTAACCTATTCCACTGATCCACTACTCTGTTTCTTAGCCAGTACCAAATGGTTTTGATGACCACTGCTTTATAATATAGTTTTAGATCTGGTATAGTTTTAGATCTAGGCCACTCTCATTTGCATTTTTTTCATTAATTCCCTTGAAATTCTTGACCTTTTGTTTTTCCAGATGAATTTTGTTGTTATTTTTTCTAGGTCAGTTAAATAATTTCTTGGGAGTTTGATTGGTATAGCACTAAATAAATATATTAGTTTAGGTAGTATTGCCATCTTTATTATATTCGCTCGACCTATCCAAGAGCACCTGACATTTTTCAAATTGTTTAGATCTGACTTTATTTGTGTGGAGAGTGTTTTGTAGTTTTGCTCATATAGATCCTGACTTTGCTTTGGCAGATATATTCCCAAATATTTTATATTATCGAGTTACTTTAAATGGAATTTCTCTTTGTATCTCTTGCTGTTGGATTTTGTTGGTGATGTATAAAAATGCTGATGATTTATGTGGATTTATTCTGTATCCTGCAACTTTGCTAAAGTTGTGGATTAATTCTAATAGTTTTTTAGTTGATTCTCTAGGGTTCTCTAAGTAGAGTATCATATCATCTGCAAAGAGTGATAATTTGGTTTCTTCATGACCTACTCTAATTCCTTTAATCTGTTTTTCTTGTCTTATTGCCCAAGCTAGCATTTCTAATACAATATTGAATAGTAATGGTGATAGTGGGCAACCTTGTTTCACCCCTGATCTTATTGGGAATGGTTCCAGTTTATCATCATTACATATGATGCTAGCTGATGGTTTTAAATAGATGCTACTGACTATTTTAAGGAAAAGTCCATTAATTCCTATACTCTCTAGTCAAACTCTCCTTTTTTAAACCATGCTCTAATGCAATCCTTATAGAAATATGGCAGTGAGGTGGTGCAGAGGATAGATTTAGGCCTGGAGTCAGAAGGCCTCAAATAAGCAATAACTTTTGTGATGCTAGGCAAGATCCTTAACTTCTGCCTCAGTTTTTTCCACTGTAAGACAGCGATAATAGTTTCACCTACCTCTCAGCATTGTTGTGAGGATCCAAGAAAATAATATCTGTGAAGAGTTTAGCATAGGATCTAGCACATAATAATTGGTATCCAAATACTATTTGTTATCCTTATAGAGGTTATTAAAATCTAATATATATATATGTGTATAAATAACATATAATAAATTGAAATCTAATAATGAAATAATATATAATATAATTATATTAAAAAAATTTTAAATTAGGCGATATTAAAATCTAATTTCTTCCAAAATCCTACAGAAAAATGTCTTTGAGGATAGGTTTTTGTTTTATTTGTTTTTTCTTCTCTCCCTTTCTTTCTTTCTCCCCTTTTTTCTCAATCTGATACACAGGGATTATTTACAACCTGACTCCACTAGTAATCAGCCCAGAAGCTTTGACCTGATGTCTTACCTGGGCTGGGTAGACAATTTGGTGATTCCATTCTCACCTAGTCATGGAGATTCATGATATTAATGTCAAATTTAGTGCAGACACCCAATGCTTATCCCTTACTCCTCACTTTTGGTTCATGTGTAGCCATTAGAAAAGATTCCTTTATTTCCTTTAGATAGTAAGGTTGTCAGAGCAAATGGAAAGCTTGGAATTCCCAATAGTCAAATATCATTACTATCCTTATGAATTCCTTTATCATAATCATTAATGGTTCCCATCGTTATAGAGCTTTAATCACTTTCATCACAATATCCATCATGAGGTAGGTAGTGCAAATATTTTATCATTTAAATTTTTTTTTGCAATTGTTCTGATTATACAGATAGTTTTTCAGCACTGACCCTTGCATAGCCTTGTGTTTCAGATTTTCCCCTCCTTCCCCTCTCCCCCTCCCCAGATGGCAAGCAATATCTATAATATGTTATATGTGTTAAAATATTTTATCATTTAAAATTAAGGAAACTGAGACCTACTGTCCCAAGCAGAACCTAAACTCCATATCGGGTCTTCTGACACAAAACCTGTCACCCTTTTCATGACACAACTTCTATCTAAAAAAAATGTCCTAAAACTTAATCTATGAATTTTGATGTACTCCTGTTTCAAATTGAGATACTTCTTGGTAACAGAGACAAAATCTCTCTCCCCCTCTGTGTGTGTGTGCCTGTCTGTCTGTCTTTGTCTATATGTGTGTGTGTGTGTGTCTGTCTCTCAGACTAGGTTAAAAAAAAAGAATGCAACATCTTGAAAAAATCTTTCTGAGAAACAATATGGCCTTACTTTTAGGCCTTGCAACATTATGAAAAGAATGATGAATCTTGGAAATTAGCCTGAACCTTGTTCCCAGGAGCTAAGTGAAAACATTTGATTAAGGGCTTCTGATCAGTATGGAAAGGAACAAAAACAAAAATGTCAGAAGACACCAAGAAGTAATCACAATGCCTTTCATTTACAGAAGGAATCCATGTGCCCTAACCTCATTCCATCCAAGGACAGGAGCAGAAAAGAAACCCCAGAGGTCATTTAATCTAGCTCTTTCATTGTATGGATAAGGAGATTGAAGACTAAGATTAAATGATTTATCCATCATCACACAGGAATCAAAATGATTAGAGTTAAGATTTACATCCAGGTCTTCTGACTCCAAAATCAATGTTCTGTCCACTCTACCATACCGTCTAACTGATCTTCACAACAACTTGAAAAGGTAAATAAAGGAGATAATATTGCCCTATTTTGCATATGAGAAATCCGAGACATGAAGTGTTAAAAGGAAGATTCTTTTTTTTTTTTTTTTTTGCAAAACATATGAATGGGTAATTCTTCAACATTAACCCTTACAAAGCTTTCTGTTACAAATTTTTCCTCCCTACTCCCCACCTCTCCCCTAGATGGCAGGATATCCACTACATGTTAATTATGTTAAAATACTTGACAAATCGAATATATGTATACATATTTCCACACTTATCATTGTTGTGCAAGAAAAATCATATCTACAAAAAAAATCAGATAAAGGAAACACGATGTAAGCAAACATCAATCGAAAGCATGAAAATGTTATGTTGTGGTCCACATTTCACATCCCTCTCTCTGGGTGTATATGGCTTTCTTCAGTGAACAATTGGAAGTGGTTTGAAACATTTCATTGTTGCAGAGAGCCATGTCCATCAGAATTGATCATCATGTAATACTGTTGTTGCTGTATATAATGATCTCCTGGTTCTGCTCACTTCACTCAGCATCAGTTCATGCAAGTCTCTCCAGGCCTCTCTGAAATCATCCTGCTGGTCGTTTCTTACAGAACAATAATATTCCATAACATTCATATACCATAATTTATTCAGCCACTCTCCAATTGATGGGCATCCTTTCAGTTTCCAGTTTCTAGCCATTACAAAAAGGGCTGCCACAAACATTCTTGCACATAAAAGGAAGAATCTTTATTTGGGTTTTTGCTCTGGTTAAAGAGACAAAGCTCAGGAAAAAGAAAATTAAAAAGAGTTTATTTAAAAATACATCAATACACTGATCTCAAGACAAGAGATCAGAAAGGGATTCAAGCTAAAACCAGTTTTTATGGATAACTTTTATAATGAAATAAAGACATTCAGATAGGTCCATTTCAGCAAAAGGGGATGGCTATCAGCTTCTTCCCCAACTACTGGTAGGTGCTAGCTAACAGAGGATGATCTGCTACTGCTGGACAGGAGGTAAAGTAAATTAGGTGGAGGATATCTCCCCCAACAGAGCCTCCTTCAACATTGATTGATAAGCTAGTCTGGGAACAATGAGATCACTGAGTTAGCATAACTTTCAATAGAAGTATCAAATGATTTACTCAAGGATGCATAGTTTTCAATAGAGTGTGAACTCCTATTGGATCATTTCACAAGGAATTCCATATTCTGGAGAGCAATTTGGAACTATGGCCAAAGGGCTATAAAACTTTGGAACTATGGCCAAAGGGCTATAAAACTTTGTACATCCTTTGATCCAGCAATGTCACTAGTAGGTCTATAACCCAAAGGGATCAAAAAAGAGGGAAAAGGATCCACTTGTACAAAAATATTTGTAGCAGCTCTTTTTATAATGGCAAGGAACTGAGAATTGAGTGGATACCCATTTGTTGGGGAATGAATGAATAAGTTATGGCATATGAATGTGACAGAATATTATTTTTTTCTATAAGAAATGATGAGCAAGCTAATTTCAGGAAAGCCTGGAAAGACTTAAATGAACTGATGATGAATGAAGTAAGCAGAATCAGGAAAACATTGTACACAGTAGCAACAAGATAACGTGATGATCAACTGTGATGGACTTGGCTATTCTCAACAATGTGGTGATTTAAGATTATTCCAATAGACTTGGGACAAAAAAAGCCATCTGCTTTTGAATTGAATTTTGATTGAATGTGGATCAAAGAATATAGTATTTTCACCTTTTTGTTTGTTTGTTTTTTCATGTTTTTTTTTCTTTTGATCTGATTTTTTCTTGCGCCACATGACCAATATGGAAACATGTTTAAAAGGATTAAACACATTTAACTCATATCAGATTGCTTGCTGTCTTGGGATGGGGGCAGGTAAGAAAGGGAGGGAGAAAAATTTGGAACTCAGAATCTTATAAAAGGGAATGCTTAAAACTATCTTTATATTTATTTGAAAAATAAAATACTATTGAGGAAAAAGTAGACTGTGAACTCCCACAGAACAAGGAAAATGGATTGGTTTTGGTTTTGGCTTTATTTTTTTTTTTTTTGATTCCTTTGTATTTCTGGGAAACATATAATGTCTGGCACATAGTAAGTGTTCAATATATGCTTGGGGACAACTAGATGATACAGTGGATGGAATATAGGGCCTAGAATTAGGAAAACTTGTCTTTCTGAGTTCAAATCTAGCACTGGATACTTTCTAGTCGTGTGATGCTGGGCAAGTCATTTAACCTCATTTGCTTCAGTTTCCTCATTTGTCAAATGTGTTGGAGAAGAAATGATATGAAATGACAAACCATTTTTGTCAAGAAAAACCAAAAATGATATTTCAAAGAGTTAGACATAATTGAAAATTACTGAACAACAACAAAATAAATACTTGTTGGTTTTCCCCATTTAATCATAAACTCCTTGGGAGCAGGGATCGTCCTTGGCCTCTTTGTTTCCTCTGTGTACAACACAGTGTATTTCAAGTAGGTCCTTAATAAATGTTTATTGAATTTATTGAATCACTGTTCTGTGTTCTTTCTCTTTCACACATATACTACTTAATTCACAGACTTGTTATCAGGCAGAACACTTTGTAAACCTTAAAGCACTGTATAAATGATTGTTCTTACACCCTATTGCCTCAATCTACAATCTAGATTTTGAGAGCTGGAGGGGGTGTGACACATGATTTTGTCCAAACAATTCATCCTCCAAGCAAGGGACTGAGAAAAAGAAAAGTGAAGTGACTTGCTTGAGATCATATCCTGTTCCATTATTATTTGTTGCTGTACCCCACTGCCTCCTCTTTGAAAGCCATCTTGGCTCTGGTGAATTTAGCAGATGAAATCCCCTTTTGCTGGTAATGTTTCTGTTACTCTGTGAAAGTACATTCTAATTCAGCATCCTGCAAAGCCAGAGAGTCTGGGGAGGAACTTGGGTAAATGCTTCAGTGGCACAGGTGTGATTAAGCAAAAGAGTAAAGATTTTTTCTAATCTGTTTCATCAAGCCAAAAGCTATCTTTGTTTTTCTAGAAGTTGAATTGTTTAATCTTTCTATTGATAAACTTAAAAAAATAAAAAATGACTAGAAAAGCTAAGGTCTTAGATATGGTTATTCTCAGCTTGGGAACAGTGAGGTAGATAAAAGCACAGGCTTGGAGTCAGGAACATCTGAATTCAAATCCAGAAAGTTATTTAACCCCTATTTACCTTTGTTGCTTATCTATAAAATGAAAGAAGGAAGTAAATGGCAAACCACTCCAATATCTTTGCCAAAAACATCCCATGGAATTGGGCATCTAAGTGACATGATAGACAGAAAATAGGACCTAGAGTCAGGAGGACCTGAGTTCAAATTCAGCCTCACATACTTAATAGCTGTGTAACCCTGGGCAAGTCACTTAATCCCAATTGCCTGAATAAAAAAAATTTCCTTTGAATAAAAATCCATGGTGTGTAAAGTTGGATACTACTAAATAATAAAATTCTCAGCTGTGCTTTTTCTTTCCCACCATTCTATGAGATGTTTTCTCCGCATTTGTCTTGCTGGTCTATGTAATTTAGGCTCTTATTCAAGAACGTTACTATCATGTAGGAGAGGGGAAACAAAGCACAAAGGAAAGAACACTGGGTTTGAAATTAGAAAATCTGAGTTTAATACAGGCTTCTACTACATGTTACCTATGTGTGGGACCTTGAGCACATGATGTCTTCTCTGAGCCTCTAAACTCAGCATTTTGTTCCTGAGATTCCAAAGGACTTTAACTAAAGCAGGAGTTCTTAAGCTTTTTTGTGTGACAAGGACCCCACTTGTAATCTGATGAAATTTATAATGGTTTTAAATGTTTAAGAAAAACTGTAGGATTAAAAAGGAAACCAATGACACATTGAATATGTTGAATAAACATTGAATATATATTGAATGACAATTATAAAAATATTGAAGAAAAGAAAGTTTGAGGAAAGCTTCAGAATGAAGAAAATCTGTGTTCAAGGCTGACTGCCTTGAACATATACTCTGTGTGTGACTGAAAAAGTTACTTACCTTCTCAGTGCCTCCAAGTAACTAATACCATAAGGTGCAGAGCAGATGCCAATCTTTATTGGTTAAGGAAATTCTTCACTGAGGGAGAATAGGAGAGGGAGACAGAGAGAGAGAGACAGTGAGACAGACAGACAGGAGAGGGGAAGAAAGTGTTCAGTGGAAAAGGCATGGAATTTCAAATCAGAAGATCTTAAATTCTTGCTTTGGCTTTTACTTACTCGTGATCTTGAACAAGTTACTTCCTATCTCAGAATCTTAATTTCCTCATCAGTAAAATAAGTGTTGGATTCAATGATCTCTCTAAGGCCCCTTTGAGTTCTTAACGCTATTATCCTATATGCAATTGTTGTTTAATTGTTTTCAGTCGTGACTGATCTTTTATGGCCCCATTTGGGGTTTTCTTGGCAAAGATACTGGAGTGGTTTGCCATTTCCTTCTTCAGCTCATTTTATAGTTGGAGAAAACTGAGACAAACAGAACTGAATGAGGTGCTCAGATTACACAGGGTCTGAGGCCAAATTTGAAGATGAATGAGTCTTCCTGACTTCAGTCCCAGCACTCTCCACTGCACCATCTAGCTGCCCCTACATCCTATGAACAAACTTATTAGCAAACAAGAAAATTATGTTTTAATTGTTTCTAAATCATGTTCTATAAATGATTGTTGTTTTAATTAGTCAATAATTTCATTAAAAAATAAAATTGTCATTCAGAGACCTCTGCTCTTTTCAGGAACTCTAGTTGTTCATTGTCTCTCAAGGTCAATTAAGCCCGATGGCTTACACCTGTAGGCACAATTTCCAAGGAGCCTGAAACTGATAAATGTCTTAAGATTAGAAATTCTGAATTACAGTAAGTCAAGCTGAACAGGGGTTTTGCATTAAGTCTAGTTTTGGTTGGTTGTTGTCTGAGAATTCAATTCTGCTTTGCTCATAAAGCACAGCATCTTCTCTGATGAGGGCACACCATGCTGGGCAGTCCTATGCCAGTGTCTCCCATGTCATACAATCAATTCTAAAGTTCTTAAGAGAGACCTGAGAGTATTCTCGTATCACTTTTTCTGACCACCTTGGGAGCACTTGCCCTGTGTGAGTTCTCCATAAAATTATTTTTTTGGCAAGTATATATTTGGCATTCGAACAATGTGGTCAGCCCAACGGAGTTGTGTTCTGTACAGTAGAGTTAGAATGCTTGGCAGTTTAGAGGGCAGCTAGAGTATCCCTGCACTGGCCCTGGAGTCAGGAGGATCTGAGTTCAGATCCTATCTCAGATTTACTAGCTGGGTAATCCTGGACAAGTCACTTAATCCCAATTGCCTTGCCAAAAAAAAGGAAAAATATATATGCATATATAGATAGATAAAAATATAGAGACATACACATCTATATTTATATAATGTATTGTTATTCAGTTGTATAAAGTTTATAATGAGGAAGGACATAAAATGTAAGCTATTAAGTGTCATGTCAATATGGCAAACCACTAGATTGCTTAAGAAAGGGTGAACCAGTCCAGGTAAATGAAGCAGTTTAATGTTTCTAGGCAAAACAGGGGTAGCATTGGGCCCATAAATATTCTCTACATTTCCAGTTTGGAGAAGGAAATGGCAAGCTATGATATCTTTACCAAGAAAAGCCAAAATTGTGTCACAAAAGAGATGGTCACAACTGAAACTTCTGAACAACAATACTTCTAGCTTGAACAAAATAGGGACTCTCAGTCTTTAAAAAAAGGTCCTTGTAGATAAGTTAAACAACTGGAAGATATCAGGAAATGCTACAAAGGAGCTAACTTCAGATTACTCCAGGTGGCCACCTTCTGAGAAAAACACGAATCTGCAGAATATGAAAAAATAAGAAACAGGAAAACAAAATGAAGGAATATATAACAAAAACAATAAAATGCTAATTATCTTTTTAAAGACACAGAAGAAAAGCCATATTCAAAAAGCACATGTAAATTGATTGTGTTACTATTTTGTTAAAAATTAATATATCAATTCTGATGAACGTGGCTCTTTTCAACAATGAGGTGATTCAAGCCAATTCCAATAAACTTGTGATGGAGAGAACTATCTGCATCCAGAGAGAGAACTATGGAGACTGAATGTGAATCATTTTTTTTTTGTTGTTGTTGTTGTTTGCTTGCTTTTTGTTTTCTTCCTCATTTTCTTCCTTTTTGATCTGATTTTTCTTGTGCAGCATGATAAATGTAGAAATATGCATAAAATGTATAAAAGAACTGTACATGTTTAACATAGATTAAATTACTTGCTGTCTAGAGGAGGAGGGAAGGGTTGGAAGGGAGGGAAACATTTTGGAATACAAGGTTTTATAAGGGCAAATGTTGAAAACTACCTTTGTATGTAGTTTGAAAATAAAAAGCTATTTTAAAAATTAAAATTAATATATACTTCCATTTTTTTTTTGCCAGGCAGTTAAAATTAAATGACTTGCCCAGGGTCACACATAATAAGTATCAAGTATCTGAGGCCACATTTGAACTCAGGTCATCCTGACTCCATTGCGCCACCTCACTGCACCTAAAAATTAAAATATACTCTCAAAATATACTTTGTCAGCCTCAGGGTGATGGTTTGCAGTTTATTTTGTTTTGTTTTTTTTTTGTATTTTACCACATAGCCCTCTTAAAGATGACTTCTCAAAGTACAAAGAAATCATTTTTTGTTGATGAAAGCATATAACAGTGACACAATAGATCTTTGAATTATTGAAATGTTTTATATTTAGCCCAAATGTAATCTACCCATGCTTCCTCACATCCTCCCATAACAACCAAACAAAACAGCCATTATTTTAAATGTGATTTCTTTGGGATTTGTTTGTTAGAGATTTTTTAAAGTTTGTTTTTGTTGATGGTTACTAAGCTTAGAATAAGCTGTTTAAAATTTTTTTTTATTTTTGTTGGACTTGCTGAAAGTCATTTAGTCAACATGTGTCAGAAAAGGCCCTTGAATCTATGTTTTTCTTGATGTCAAGGCCAGCTCTATCTAACAAGCTGCTTCTCTCAGCATTTTTAAGGCAAACATCAGATAGAATCTTCTGATTTGATTGCAGAAATAATAATACTTTATGTAAGGATTCAGATGCTAAAAAACTTATCTAGAATAAAATAAAAGGTTGGAGAAAAGTGAGGAGTTAGGGAGAGGTATTGTACTTGAATAATTAAATAAGATAATGTCAATGTCAGCTATAATCGTTATTATTACACTCTTTAGTATGCAATCCTTGATCCCATGGTTATTGGCTGCAGCTCTGGAGTGAGCATCCCTGGTGGATAGATTGGTGTCTTGCTCTCATCCCGGGATAGTCCACAATCCAAGTTGGAAGGGAGGGAGAAGGATAAGTTAAGAAATATGTGTGATGTAAAAACAAAAGGTACTTAAAAAAAAAAGCAGTCACCATCAGTGGATGCTCCTTTGGCTTCTAAGTATTTCTGAGGTATCCTGAATTCCAGTGGGGCTTTCCCCATCCTTAGTGTATAAAAGACAAGCTCTAATTTCTCCTCCTGTGACTTTAAGGAAGAGAAACTGGGGAGCCCCGAAGAAGCAAGAAAAGAAGTCTTGCTTTAGTCAGTTGGGGAACTCAGTGAAAGCTGGAGTCAGCTTTTACAGCTATCTGTGTTTTATATCCCTTTGTACTGAGGAATCCTGAGCAATACCTAACACATTTTTGATTCCTGATCAATGCTTATTTATAAGAATCTAGTATTTATGCTTTTTTATATAGTTTTTGTTCCAGAGTCCCCTATAAAACCACAATCATGGTACCTTTATGATAATTAGGTTAAGCCCTTCAGATCTGTGGGATAAAATGTGCCTCATTGAAATGTCATGTTTAAATAGCCCCAGTAAAAAAAAAAATCTATTGCTGGGTATGCCCATAGGAGCTAAAAGCATGACAGAATGTCTGGCCCAAGACTGATATTAGAGAAGAGCATAAACAAGAGTTAGGTCTTTGTAGGAAAATAAGACTTAAAACTAAAGGGGGGAGAACTTGGCAAAACACTGGGGAACCAGGCTGAGAATACAGATAATGAGCTGGCCTTGAGTTATCAGAAGAGAGAAATGGGGTTGATAAATGTCCTTGTAAGAGCTCTTTGGGAGAGCAACTCTGCAGTTTAATGTTTTCTCCTAGGACTGCTGGAAGAGTTTGAGGGTAATCATCTGTGACACACTAAGGCTGTCCTCGTGACACAATTTGAAACAACCAACCTTATTTCCAAGATTTGCCTGCCAGAAAAGTGAATGCCAAAAACTGAATCCTGCTCAGTGGGAACTGCATTGATTCTTCATATCTTCAAATTGGGTTGGTAATACTTGCTTTGAACTCTTTCATCCACTTATGCAGAAGTAATTTGAGGTCATTTAAGCAGTGCCCACCTTCAGTGTGTAAAATACAAGCTCTAGTTTCTCCTCCTGTGACTTTAAGGGAAGGGTCTGTAATTTATGGATCTCTATCCCAATAGAAGTTTCAAAAAAGAGGAGCTGGGAAGCCCAGAAGAAGCAAAAAAAAAGAAGCCCTGCTTTCTATTAGTTGGGGAACCTGGTGAAAGCTGCAGTTTGCTTTTACAGCTGACTCTTATATCCCGTTGTTACTGAGGCATCCTCAGCAACATCTAAGACACTTTTGGTTCCTGAGCAATGCTTATTCATAACAATTATTATCTTCCATTACCTCATGTAGAATGTAGAACTTAAAGGATGGACAACCTGAGGTAGGAAGAAGGTAAATCTTGGCAGAGAAGGTCTAAAGCAGGTATTAACTTTCAGCAAGTCACTGAATCATATTGATTCTTCATTTTTTCATCTGTAAACTGGGGATGACAGGATGCAGCACTATGGCCAGGGAAAGCTATGGGTATCAACCAAACTGCCTGTTCCTCTCTATAATAGACCCTCGGGGTAGCTGGTGATTACCTATTAGCTTCATAGGCTACTATTAGCTGCATAGGCTACCAGAGTATTGGTATAGGTTTAAAGAAGGAATTCTTAATCTGGAGTCAATGAACTTTAAAATAACTTTTTGTGTGTGTGCTAACTGCATTTCAGTATAATTGGTTTCCTTGGTCCTCATAAATTTCTCTTTATTTGTATAAAATCTTACTCTAAGAATAGGTTCATAAGCTTCACTAGACACCTAAAGGGGGTCACAACACAAAAAGGTTAGAGCTTCCCCATCTCTGTGGAGGTAACTGCGTGTCTAGCAACCAAAATCACTTGGCTTGGCATGCAATTCTTAGCCTTTCTTTCATAGCTAGCAATCAAAAGTCTCTGAATGATAAATCATTAAAAGCATTTAATTGGATTAAATAAAAGCTAATTAATTGGATGCAGAATCATTGCTTTCCCCTAACATAAACTGTACATTCCATTTTATTCCAATCCTGGTCTTTCCCAAAGGATTATACAATATTATATTTTAGAGCTAGAAAAAATCCTTTAGCCCAATCTCATCATTTTATAGATGAAGAAACTAGTCATAAGAGATTGAATGATTTACCCAGGGTCTTACCAGGTTCTGAGATAGTAAATCTAATATACTTTGCATTGTGCCATGCATAAATCTTTTCCATTATGGGGTGTATCTCTCATGTTGTGTCAGCAGGGATGCTAGGTAATCCAGTCTTATTTTTTAAACTTTCTGTGGAAAGAAAATTAATGCATGTGCTTAGTTTACAATTTGTTGTTGTTTATCCTTCCTTCTTGAAGAGGACCATGACATCAGGGAGGTGATACTATGACATTCAGGTGAATTGGTTTTTAGTGAGAGAAGCTGTGCAAGGTCACCTGTTTCCCTTCAGAGCTAACTGGGACCAGTGGCAAGATATAGATCAAGATAATTGGAGATGGCCCTGGAACTAGATTACAAGGCACTGAAGATTTTGTAGTAATATTTAGAAGTGATGGTTGCTTGAGTAAACAGCACAGCATGATGCTAATTCTGGAATTCAGGGAACTTTTTTTTTTTTTTTTTTTTTGCTTAGGCAATTGGGGTGAAGTGACTTGCCCAGGGTCACACAGCTGTTACGTGTCTGAGACCAGATTTGAACTCAGGTCCTCCTGACTTCAGGGCTGGTGCTCTATCCACTGCGCCACCTAGCTGCCCCCATCAGGGAACATTTCTTTCCAGGATTAGGATCTTTGCTGTACATTGGTCTGTTCCTGCCATCTCACACAGAGACAAAGTACTTAGAAAATGTTCCAAAAGCTCACATTTAACACAAGCATTGCTATGCTATCATAAATCCAGCACAGTAGACAGGGATAAGGCACAATTCCAGCCATTATTGTAGCTTCCCAAATTTCTTTTGATTTAACCTTCAAAGACCCACAATAAAGGGGAAACGTATATTGCATTTCTCCACAAGTCTATTGTGGTGTTTGATAGACATAGTTTCTGGATAAATTAATCATTTTATTAACATCAGCATGTTTATTAATAAAAGGAGAGTCATTTGGCCATCTCTCTTAGGCCAAAGACCCCTCACAATGGTGGCTCACAATTTATATATTTTAGGAAAAATAGGTGTTCCTATGGGTAGTGATCAACTCAGATTAGTTAGCAATTAAAGAGAAAATGAATATTACAATGATAA
Organism: Myrmecobius fasciatus; assembly: GCA_023553655.1. NCBI lineage: Eukaryota > Metazoa > Chordata > Mammalia > Dasyuromorphia > Myrmecobiidae > Myrmecobius > Myrmecobius fasciatus. The sequence continues at coordinate 326,617 of JAJPUD010001393.1, read as the reverse complement.
GCTGGGCTTTATTGCAATGAGGGTTTTGAGTCAACCAAATCTTTTTCTAAAAGACATCACTTCCCATATCACCTGTCTCACAAAAAGGGAGATTCAACACTTTCCCAGAAATGTAGGAATAATAAAATGAGCAGGATTACACCCATTAGTCTCAACTTAGAATTTCTTTTACTATCTGATTTGACCTTGGTCTGAGTAAATCTTTCAGAAGGAATTCTCATACTGGCTAATTTCTGAATGAAGAAATAGAAAAGGGGAAAAATCTTGGTCTCAATACAATAGTTATTAAATAGAAGTGAGAAATATTCTAACTCAACATGCCCAAGCTGTAACCAGTGGAATAAGATCCAACCTGGAGGCATCAGTGGATTAGGTTCAATCTTGGAACTACCCAAGATTGCATCACTTCCATCCAGAAATGCCTCTGGGAAATATCAAAATACAATTTAAGTATATCTCATAGTTTAAGTCTCCACAGATATGGGTTAAAAGGTCCCTACTTCCTGTTTAAGTATTTAAGACAATAATGCATATTGGGTACACTACATCCTTTGTTCCACTCCATAGAAAATGTAGAAAATACATAAAAGAATAGTAACCTATAAATAGTTAATGCAATTCACTTTATTTTCCAATGTCTTCTATTTCTTTCCTTCCCCATACTGAACTCAAAAAGTCTTTTCAAATTTAGAACATCATCTTGTATTTTAGAATCACATTGGAAGAAAATTAAGTATCACTCACAGAACTATTCCCCACCCACTGACTCCCATCAAGCTGATGAGTCTCATTCAGTCCTACAAAGAACTTGGCATGTCTACCCCCATTTCATGATTTCATAAATTATCAGTTCACATACCATGACTTGGACTCTCCTATTGATTACCTGACTTCAGCCACATATATGTGCATCTTCTTTTTAAAAAGGAAGAGGCTGCCCAGAATTCATCTTTTCATTAAATGTTGGCAGCCTAAACTCTGCAACATGTAGTTTCTTGATAGACAACGCCTTAAGGCTGACACTGCTCAGAAAATGTCCTTTCTTTTTGAGAAGACATGAGTCTGGAATCATGTTGTCCAGGAAATCATCCTTCCTCTGAAATCCAGGAGACTGTATTTCAAGGATTCTCAGAAATTGGTCAAGTATTTTTTTGGCTCTCCTAGGTCCACAGGAGATTTCATCGGACTCTTAAGATAGTTATTAGTGCTCCTGGAGAAACCCTTTCCTCAGGCTCCTCCAGGATTTAGCTGTCCGCTGTACCACACTGGACTATCCCCTGGAAGGGGAAGAAGGGAGAAAGATGTGACAGGTAATGTGGACTATGTGAATACTAGGTATTGCTTCAGAAATAATAATAATCCACACCTGGATTAGTCCTTGCTTTCTACAACCCACAGAAAATCAGGTTGTTACTCCATCAATAAATTGAACAGCCATGGGATGTTATATGTAAGTTGACCACCAGGTGGAAGTACCCTCAGGCCAACAGTTAGGTACCTTTGTCTCAGAGAATATTTGATACACTGGAGCTGATTTTCTCAAAGGTTGCAGTATCACCTCTGTCCACCAGATGGTGCTCAAACTACAAACTCATACTATTCCCACCAATTCTGAGTAAAGCTAGTGCCATCTGGATGCTGGCTCCATTTAAAATAGACCTAGGAGTAGGATATAGACGACCATAAATAAATTACTAAAATATGAAACATATCATGACTATTTTCAAGCTCCTGCCCCATATTTGAACAAACTCTGACCGACTCCATTTGTTAACCTTACATGGATGGAAAGTGTTCCATGAACTATAAATGTAAACTATTATTATAAAATTAAGGAGTCAAGGATTACAGTATTTAGTAGCCAGATTAGACATGAACTTCTCATTTTATTATTTTGTTTTCCTTTTCTTCTGATTGTATAATTGCCTTATGTGCATAGTAACAATATTCAACAAATCTCAAAATTCCAAATACTCATTATTCAACAACAACAATAAAGGATGAGAAAATTGGAATGTCATATGGAAGAAATCAAAACTTACATCATGGGCCACGATAAATTCAAAGTGCATACATGACAGGTGTAAAAGGTGATATTTTAAATGAACATAGAGAAGGAAATGCCTCTCTATATGAATTATATTTAAGAGAAGAGTTATTGACCAAACAGGAGGTAGAATCAGGAAAGGGAGAAAATGCCAATTTGAATTACATAAAATTTAAAAATGTTTGCACAAACAAAATGCAGTGAGAATTATAGTGAAAACAGTTAACTAGGAGAAAATCTTTGCAGCAAATTGCTTTGATAAAAGCCCAATATCCAAGATACAGAGGGAATAGTAATGCAAATATAGAATAAGAATCATTTCCCCCAGTAGATAAAAGGATGAAAGGATATGAACAAGAAGCCCTCAAAAGAAAAACCATGTGAAACAATGTTCCAAATCAATGTTAATCATTAGAGATATGCATATTAAAATAATTCTGAGGATGTACTTTCCAGATGTCAGGCTGGCAAAGATGGTAAGATCTTAGGGTCTTCCCCTATCAGAATAGCCTCAACCCTAGGGTAATACTATAAATCTGGAGTTTAATCTGGGTTCCTGGGTAAATAAAGGTCCCCAGCACAGTGAAGAAAAGGATACAACTATTATATGAAATACAGCTTGTCCTGTGTTGACAATGCCAGGAGCTGAAGACATTCTTACATTTTCCCTAGGAAAATGACGTAGGAACTGTGTTCTGATGTTTCCTAGGAGGGAATAAAATGACCTAATTTTTTCTGTTTTTAAGGAAAACACTAGATGGAGATATGAATCAAAAAGAGATTGATTTATGAGAAGCCTCTAGAATGAACCTAATTTTGCATAAACCCAGACTTTCAGTTCTAGACAATGCATTCTAGTTAACATCAGCATATTCAACCTTATACAATCTCTTTTAAGACACTTAAGATGTCCAGCAAGATACTGATTTAACTTTTATTTAATACATTATTCTAGTTAATCTCTATTTTAAAAATTAAGGAACAGTGATGCTGGATACAAAGGACAACTGGATAAGAAAATTATTTTCATCTCTTGATAAGATTTATTTCTCTTAATTTAAATTTTCTTTATATATATATATGATATAGATAGATAGATAGATAGATAGATAGATAGATAGATAGATAGATAAATTTTCTTCAGGAAAATGATTTTTAATGACAGGAATTTCCAATAAAGAAAAACAAAATTTCCCTCAGAGATCTTGGCAAGCCATACTTTCTTTCCCTACCTCTGAGAGTTTAACCTGGGGCCTCACAGTCTCACAGATGGGAAATGTGTGTTAGCAGAAGGGGAACAACCCAACAGGAGGAAACTAGTGGAAAACAGAGGAGAGTGAATTCTATTTGAATGAAGGTCATGAAGAAGTTACATACTTCATAGATCCATGGAATGTTAGAAGTAGAAAGTAACTTGGAAATAATCCATTTTTTATTTTTTTCCCATTTCCTAGATAATACAACTGAAGTTCAGAAAGGAGAAGGAAGATGCCCAGGGTTTAAAAACTATTAGATTATAGATTTAGAGCTGGAAGGGACTTTAAAAGAAATTGGAAAAGTTAAATGAGAATATTTGAGACATCATGAGCTAAATCTTCATTTATTCATTCCCTTCAAGTGGAAATTCTATCATTCAGTGTATTAATTATCCTTCCCAGTTTCATGTCATCTATAAATTTAACAGTAAGACAGTAAATACTAAGACATCTATTCCTTGAGCAGAATTAAGTCAAGAATAGTTACTCTAGGCATACCAATTTAAAAAAAACCTCCAGTCTGACCCATTATCATTTTTCATTTCTAGATATCTTACTCTTCTTTATTATCATCTAGTCCCCATTTCATATTCTAATCCATGGAACTATAACAGAAAAACTTTATAGAGTTTATTCATGTCCCAGAGAATGAAAATATATTCCAGTCCTTTTGTCTTTGTCATCTGTTCTCTTCCATTTTAAGTGAGGAATATCAAGTTTAAAAAAAATACAATCAGTCAAACAAAAACAAAAATGAAAAGATAGAGAAAAAAATACAAGCTTACTTGTATTCCAGTGCCATCGTATCTGAATTTTGCAGCTAATCTGACATCGATACCCCAAAGATCAAGGAGAAAGTTTTGGAGATGGCATTCCAGACTGACTAGTAGACAAAAACTCACCAAACAGTGATACCACCTTTGAACATGACTAAGAAAGACCTGTATTATGTGCAAACTCTATTAGATGTGAGCCCATTCTCCCCACCAAGAATCAAAGTGACTTAGAGAGGAATATGCCCATGAAATGTGTGTTGGAAAAATCTGTACTTTTGTTATTGTTATATCTTTGAAGTAATTATTGCTTTGTAAATTTTTTAAATGAATAAATTCTATAATCCTTTGAAACTATAATGAGCAGCTTTGATCTTAAAGAGGAAATATAAGAAGATGCCTTTCCGCACTTCTTTGAAGATGTAAGGATATGTGTGTGTGTGTATATATATGCATATACACACACATATATACTTATATATGCATATTGTCAGATTTGTTTCAATTTGTAAGTTAGCTTTATTGATTTTTTTTCCTTTTTTCTTTATTATAGAGGATGGCTCTCTGAAAGGTAATAGCAGAGGAGAGGGAGATGTGGGTTGGGAAGAATATAGTAAAACATGTAGGTGGTATTAAATTTTAAAACAATAAAATTTGGTTTTTAAGAGAATGCATTTCAGGGCACCTAGTGGTACATTGGATGGAGCACCAGCCCTGAAATCAGGAGGACCTGAGTTCAAATATGGTCTCAAACACTTGACTTACTTAAGACTGGGCAAGTCACTTAACCCCAAATGCCTCAGCAAATAGAGAGAGAGAGAGAGCGAGAGAGAGAGAGCGAGAGCGAGAGAGAGAGAGAGAGAGAGAGAGAGAGAGAGAGAGAGAGAGAGAG
>JAJPUD010001393.1:271037-307999 GCA_023553655.1 Myrmecobius fasciatus | reverse complement strand
TCTTCTTCTTCTTCTTCTTCTTCTTCTTCTTCTTCTTCTTCCTTGCTTTGTTCTTTCTTCTTCTTCTTCCTTCTGTATCCCTCTGTGTGTCTCTGCATCCTTCTGTGTTTCTCTGCATCCCTTTGTGTTTCTGTTTCTCTCTCAGATCACTGAATTGTGGAGAAAAGGTAAGTCTTTCATAGTTGATCATCTCACAGTCTTGTTGCTGTATACTATGTAAAACTATCTCTATTTGTAGATAATATGAAGATATATTAGGAACATCGCAAAGACTCAACTAAAAACAATATTTTTAGCAAAGTAGCAGGATATAAAGTAAATCTACATATATGATCACCGTTCCTATATGTCACAAACAAAATTCTACAAGAAGAGATAGTAAAAAAAAAAAAAACCTATTTAAAATAACTCTAGATAGTATAAAACACCTGTCAAAACAAACCCAGGAACTATGTAAACAAAATTTTATATATACATATATAGATATAGCTATAGATAGATATACAGATATGTGTACATATATGTATATGACTTTTTATGTAAATAAAATTGGATTTAAATAATTGGAGAAATATTAATTGTCCATGAATAGCAGGGTCAATATAATAAAAAGTATAATTTTAAGCAAACTAATTTACATATTCAATGCCATCTCAATTAAATTACCAATTTTTTTATTGGAATTAGAGAAAATGACACAATTAATTTGGAAAAAAACAAAAAGTAAAGAATATCAAAGGAAATAAAGAAAAAAATGTAAAGGAAGGAGGTTTAGCAGTACCATATCTTAAATTATATTATAAGGCAATAATTATCAAAATTATCTGGCACTGCCTAAGAAATAGATAAATCAATGGAATAAAGTAGACATGCAACTTACAACAGCAAATAAACATAAGACTCTTGTATTTAACAAGTGTAAAATCTTAATATTTTAAGATAAGAACTCACTATTTGGTAAAAATTGTTGGGAAAATTAGAAAACAGTGTGGTAGAAATGGGCATAGGCCAATATTTTACACTATTTACCAAGATAAGGTCAAAATGGACACATGACCATTAGATATTAAGACAGAATTTTTTACAAGAAAATTAGAAAAACATGTAACATTAACAATGAACAATTAACAAATAAAGAAGAAATAGGGAGCAAAGTTAAGCATAAAATGAATAAGTTAAATTGTATTAAATTTAAAAAGATTGTATTCAAATGAAACAAGTGTAGCTAAGATAAGAAAAACAGAAAATGAAAAATAATTTTATAGACAATTTATCAAATAAAGCTCTCATATCTAAAGTATATAAAGAACTTTGTCAAATCTATGATAATACAAGTCATTCCCCAATTGGCAAATACTTAAAGGATACAAACAAGCAATTTTTTGATAAATCAAAACAATTTTAGCCACACAAAAAATGTTCTAAATCATTATTGATTAGAGGAATGTAGATTAAAACAACATTGAAATTTCATTTTGCATTTATCAGATTGGCTAAAATGATAGAAGGGGAGAGTGACAAATATTGGAGAGGATGTGAAAAAATTGGGACACAATTCATTGTTTGTAGAATTATGACCTAATCCAACCATTTTGGAGAGCTATCTGGAATTATGTCCAAAGGTACCACTGCTTGATTAATTTCCAAAAATAATTAGAGAAAGAGGAAAAGAACCATTATTTGCTAAAATGTTTATGATAGCTTTCTTTGTGGTGGTAAAGAACTGGAAATTCCAGAGATGCCTATTAGTTGGGGAATGACTGAACAAATTGTGACATATGATTGTGATGGAATACTATGCTATAAGAAATAATGAGCTCAATGATTTTAGAAAAAACATGGAAAGACTTACATGAAAAAATGAGCAGAACCAAGAAAAATTATATATGGTAACAAGCAATATTGTCAAAATTTAATTAATGTTATTTTGACTATTGTAAATACCAAAATTCACTATAAAAGACACATAAAAAAGATGCTATCTGCATCCAGAAAAGAACTAATAAATAGAAGTATGTATAAAATAATTTGATATGTGTATATATATATATACATATTTGTGACTAATGATAATCATCTCTAGGGCAGAGGAAAGGAAGGGAAGAAAAAAAAAGAAATTTATATGACAATTTTGTTGTATATTTGAAAGGAGTAGCAAATTGTGCATAGTAAATTTGCAGCTTCATATGCAATCATCTTTTTATTGTACTATGTTATGAAATGCTTGTTTTATTCCATAAATTAAAAATAAAAAATTTAAAATATCATCAAAATAGAAATATATAAAAAAGAAATATTTAGATAGTAAACAAAGACACATGTATAGCACTGAATGGATTGTAGACTGGCCCAAACTCTACACATGTCTCTGGTTGTAAATAATTCAATGCAAAAGGTTGCTAATAATTTTGAAATGAATGAATTCATTCATTAATTCAACAAACATTTATAGCCTTTTGTTTTCAATGTCTTGTGCTAAGTGCTATGAGAGATAAAAAGTTCATATGAGATAGGATCGTTGCCTGAAGTGGAGTCAGATGCCTATAATCTCTGCTACTAAGAAGGCTGAGGCTGAAGCTAATATGCCTCTTGATTCTGAAAGTTCCAAGCTGCAGTAGGTTAAACAATTGGAAATTTGAACTAAACACTACTATAGTTAGTACAATGCTACCAAGGTGACTCAGGCGGAGCAAAGTAGCCCAGAAGGCCAAAATCCATCCAGTTGATCTCAGCCTGTAAGAAGTTCCTGCTCTTCCAGTCTGGATAAATTAGGGACATCTAGTCTGGAACAAAAAAAGCAAAGCCTTTATCTTGGTGGAACCTCTAGTCTAACAAGACAATTAAGACACAAACAGAAATACAGTTTAATCAGATTTTCATATTTTTCCATGGTTGGGACAGAAGTCTGAAACCTAACTGAATATCTGGGATTTATTGTCCTGGAGAAATTTATTGTCTCCCTGTTCTGAGAGATTGAGGCATTATCATGAGTTGGGGCTAAGAAAATGGATGGATCTTGGCATGCCAAAACTTTTGAATAAAACTTAAGTGATAGAGGGGAAAAAAAAAACCAATAGCAGTGTGAGGGTGATGCAGTCACATTGCAGGTATTTTTACCAAGTGAATTCAGGCAATAGGGACTAAAAATGGAGAGTATAGTTTCATTGGCCATGCATATGCTTTATAGAAACAAACCTAAGGATGTTATAGAAACAAACAACAAAACAGTTGTGGTCTGTCCTTTTCAAAATGGAGAAATTGCAAAAAGATTTAATTGTCCCCCAATTTTTCTGCCAATGCTTTCTGCAACACGGGTATTTCTCTATTATGTTCCTCACCATTTTAAAAAGTTGTTTCTATCTTCTGATTTTTTCATATAATAGTATCTCTGGTCACTCATAACCATGTTGTGATGCATAGTTAAATGTCAATTCAGTGCCAAGGATAGCAAAATGAAGAACCTCAGTGAGTAACTGGAAATATACTGAATTTAACCAGATCCAAGATTTAAATATCTGTCCAAAACATTTGCATTTTTCCCTGACTGGGAGATTGTAGACTTGAATGTGTAAGATGATCTTGCAGTAATTATTTATTAATAACTTTTCCTAAACTTCCCTATAAGTGGAACTGAAATAAACAGGATTTTCTCTGCCTTAAGCAAGAAATAGAACTTTTTGTTATAACCAATCAAGGGATACATGGGCCCTACTGGGTAACTTCTGCTTCTCAAGAGGAAGGTCAGGAATAGCATGTAAACCAAAGAAAAGTCATGACCTTGGGTCTCTGAATAGAAAAAGACAGATGCGATTTCAAAGAGGAAATTCTGTGCTTTAGTTGGTGACTGAAATTTCTCCTGTGGGAGAGAGAAACCCGAGTGCCGGTTTCATTTTCAGTTTCTTTTAGGCAACCAAGACCTTTGCCTCACTGTGACACCTGTTGGTTACAAAATACACATTATGATATATTAATAAAAGTTTATAAAACAGTGTGAGGTCTGATGGAGAAGGTCATTATTAAGGGGCAGAAAGGAGCAGAGGAAGACTGTGGTCCAAATGTTTGTTTCTGAATGGTTATTTAAAAGCTCAAAACCATTTTCCTACAGAAACATTATCACAAAATGTTGACCAAGTTCTGAGGCCAGTGTCTGCTTTGGGTAGGGGCTAGTTTGTTGAGAGCATCTGTGAAAGCTGGGGTGTTTATAAAGTCAAAGCAAATCTAAAATGGCTGCTGGAGGTAGTTGTGGCTTTTCTTTACAACTTAGCCTGGTAGTCACCAGATCTTCAAAATTAAAGTCATCCAAGTACAGGCAGACAGCTATAGTTAGAGTCAGGGCTTGGTCAGTTAAGATATGAATTCTGCAGGAATAAGAATTCAAGTTGGGGCAGGATGAACAAGAACTGGAGTTTGCTTACCAAGGAGGCAGATGATAACATGTTGTGTGAATAGAGCAGGATGCATGTTGGGAGCTCCAAGACTGTATCAGAAAATGTGAGAACCAAAATTAAATGGGATGCAATCCAGCATAGGTGAAGTGAACTGGTTAGACAGAGGTCTAAAGCTAGGACTGTTGAGGCAAGAATCAGATGAGTCAATATGAGAATAGATTCCCAAAGGAGTTGAGTTCATTTCTCAAAGTATTTTTTTTAACTTTAAAGTACCTTTTTTGCCCATCAGAATTGGGATACTATTACTGGTTTTATGGGTTTTTTTTTTCTTTAAGATAACAATGTATTTATGTAGAGGAACAAATTTTTTGAATTTTATTTATATTTATTTTATTCCAGTTTGATTTATTTTAATTAAATTAATTAACACTAAGTTAGAATTTAAGTTTGTTAAGCAGTAGGCATTACTTACTCAATTTATGATATTGAGTTTAGTCAGGGTATGTTATTATATGTGATATAAATATAGACTTGGTGTTTTGAAAAAACAATAATAAAAATGTAAAGAAACAAAAAACAAATCAGTTGAGTTGGTGAAGATCTGCTGACAGGTGTTGTGAACCTCTCTGTCCCAGAAGACACAAGTTGTCTCAGTTTTTGGAAGGGTTTTCATAAATTAGAATTTTAGGGGGCTGTGTAATGTACTCTAGATTGGAGCAGCAATTCTCATACTTTAGACTCCTGGAAGTTCCTGAGGTTTTTTAATATAGAGTCTTTGTAGTCAAAACTAAATTTTTTAATAATTGTAAAATAATATTTGCCTAGACTGTATTTATTTCTTCCAAAGCAACATATCCCAAGAGGTTATATACAGAAGCAGATATAAGAATCCATCTATCTTCTATTAAGTCAGAAATTAAAGAGATTTTTAAACTCTGGATTTCAGAGTTTCTGGCCATATCTTTTGTCCAAACACAAATTTCCAATCAATCATTCAACCAAAAAGCACTTATTAAGCACCTATTTACCAGAGAATACAAAGAAATAGCTCTTGTCCTACATTGTATCAAGGAATCCAGCATATGATCAGATTCAAAGTATATAACAAGTAAACATAAATTAAATACAAGGTTTTTCCCGAGGCATGGGGGCACTAGCAACTAGAGGAACGAGGGACAGTCTAAAATAATTTTTGAACTAAACTTTGAAGGAAGCAAGAGGCAGAGGACAATATGGACCAAGGAACAGGATTAAGAGATGGAATGACTTTTGTGAATTGGACCAATGTTTGGTGGGGCCATCAAAAGCAAAAAGGGAAGTAATTGTAATAGTAAAAATAAGTGGACAGAATTGTAAAGGACTTTGAATACCAAACAAAAGAATTCTCATTTGATCTTAAATCTGAGTTTCTTTGCCTAGGGTCTACAAATTTTTAAAAATACATATTTTGACAAAAATTTCAACACAATTTGTTTCTCTTGTAATCCCATGTGCTTTATTTTACGTATTATGCTGGGAAGGGGTGTAGAAGTTCTAGCCAGTTAAATTAAAGGTGTTTATGACACACAAAAAATTAAGAACTTCCCTGTTAGAGGCAAAGGAGTGACATAGACCAATGCTTTAGTAACAAAATATTAGCATTTTGTGGACTATGGAATGGAAAGGAGAGAGACCAAACACTATTGCAACTGTTCAGTTGAGAAATTGGTAATACGTACCCTATTTGACAAACTCACATGTTCACTCTCATATCCCAGATAGTATACCCAGAGGTATGCTGGAGAGTCCTCAAAAAGGCTCTTGAGCAGATTTTTAAATTTTAATTGTCATTCGTTCGTAACTTGGAAATCAATAATCTTACAAATCAGGGTTTGACTTATTAATTCTTTGATTGTTTAAATCTCAGATTCTTAAATTGGGTCATGATCCTATGTGAGTCTTGTAATTGAATGCAAGGTTGCAAATTTACTTATCCATAAATGACTGATTTTTAAAATCTATTTTGTATGCCTATATACCCAGGGTCACATAAAAATTTCTCAGATGCAAAGGAGTCACAAGTAGAAGAAATATTAAAAACTCTGGTCTAGATTTAAGAAAGTAATAAAGAATATGTTAATAATACAGATTAAATTTAGAAGCATGGCCTGCCTTTTCAAACAACCGATTTTTAAACATTTGTCCATACTCCCCTGCATACCTCCTAGACAACATTGCTCTTTATCATTCAGATCTATTTTAGATGAGGGAAATAGCTGTAATGGTCCTAAGCTGTCTACCTTCAGTAACCTTCTGAAAGAAAGTTATGGAATAAGAACTACAGAAAGATCAGAATGGTGGTCAGAAGTCATTCCCCAATTGATAAATAGTCAAAGGATATGAACAGACAATTTTTCAGATGAAGAAATTTCAATGGTTTTGTGATGAAGACAGCCATCTTGTCCTAGAGAGAGGACTGTGGATCTGAATGTGGATCACAACACAGTATTTTCATCTTTTTTATTATTGTTTGCTTGCATTTTTTTCTTTCTAATTTTTTTTCTTTTTTGATCTGATTTTGTGTGTGTGTGTATGTGTGTGTGTGCAGCATGGTAATTGTGGAAATATGTATAGAAGAAGTGCACATGTTTAACATAATGAATTATTTGCTGTCTAGAGGAGGGGGTGGGAGGAAGGGAAGGAAAAAAATTTGGAACACAAGGCTTTGCAAAGGTCAGTGTTGAAAATTATCTGTGTATATGCTTAGAAAATAAAAAGGTTTTAATCAAAAAAAAAGAAAAAGAGAAAAATTAAAAAAGAAAAAAAAGAAATCCTGATCTAATCCAGTCCCTTCATTTTATATATTAAGAAATTGAGTCTCAGGAAAATCAAATGACTTATCCAAGATCATACACCTAGTAAGTGCAGGAGATGAGATATGTACTCGGCTTCTCTGACTTCAATGTTGAACTATTATATATAGACTATAATTATTCACCAAAATCTTCTTCATATAAAATTTGCAATTTTTTTCATTATTTTTCAGTGCATAGCCCCCCCCCACACACACTTTAAAAAAAAATTGGACCTGTGATTCCATTCAATGAGAAAACTCTACAATCAAATCAATACCTGTTCTATAATTTATAGTCTTAAAACAATTGACTGGGAAGACAATGATTCACCCATAGGCACACAGCAAGCATGTTATCTTGATTTGAAGCTCAGTTCTTCTTCTAAGGCCAGATCTCTATCCACTATGCGACACTGTCTCTACATAAATGGAAGGTGCGTATGTATACAATATTTAATATATCTCACTTTAGCATATACAAAATAGAAACATAAATCAAATATTTACTGATTAAAAAATCTTAATTTAACAACCCCCACCTTCAGTTACACAAAAGCATATGGAGTTGTGACCCACAGTTTAAGAAACTTTGGATTTAGATGACCTCTGAGATCCTTTTCAACTCTAAGTCTCTGATCCTATAAGTATCTATAGTTTTGTATGGCTGAGAAACTCTTGGAATGAGAACTCTCTACCTGAAGCTGATGGATAATCCATCTATGACTTAGTAGCTAAGTCCTAGATAACTGTATGGGCACTTGTAGGGTAAGTAACCTGCTCAGGATCACACAACTAGAAATGCATTTTATATACAGATCAACAATATAGATTAACCTTAGTTAACCAAGGTCACAAGAAGCAGAGAAAACCTGGCAAAGGTTTTTGACATTCAATACCTTTCAGGATATTTATTTTCATTTTTCTTTCCATACTTCCAATCCCAACACTTCAGTAAACTGACCAACAATACAGAAAAATATCACTAATTTCAGATTAATCTGTATTAATCAACTAATAATCTGTATTAAATTGGTGAAAAATCCAAATATTTTAAAAATTAAAAGAAATGTAGTTCTAATACTTCCAAGTACTACCAGCAAAATGTAGTCAATAAAAAAACCTTAAAGTCTTGAAACTCAGTTATTAAAGTTGTTTACATGCAAATTAGAATTGCTGAGTTGTACAGGAAGAGTTTATTCTCTTGAGTAATTTAAATATTTAGCTTGAAATCCTTGAGGAAAAAGACTGGAGGTTTTATTTTGTATCTCCAATTTCTAGCACATAACAGAAATGTCATAAATCTCAAATTGAAATGAATGAATCTTAGAATTATAGATCTAGGAGCAAAGATTCAAAACTCAGACCTCAGAGGTGATGAAGTTCACTCCCCCAACATCTCCCCCCCCCCCATTTTTCAGCTGAGTGACTAAGGCTAAAAGATTAAATGTCTTACCAAAAGTCAAACAAGCAATAAGTAGAATACCAAGAATGAATTTATTAGATAACTCATTTTCAACTCTTCTTTTTTTAACAAGTAGGAAAAGAGTGAATTTCAGTATAGTCCTGGTGGAAGCAATGGGAATTCTTAATAGATTCTTAATTACAAATGACTCATTTTAATTTATTTCTCCCAGCAATTAAATCTCATAGAGGCTGAGGGGCAAGGAGAGACAAGGGATATGAGGAGCTTACAATTAAATAATGAGCCTTTTCATCAGTGAAAATAGACTGTAATGAGGTTGTGAAGCTCATTATATTGCAAAGGTAAATATACCAAAAAATGTACCTTTTTAAGTGAAAAAGTCTTATTTTTTAAAATGTAGTATGTGTTACTTCAGAAAGAAAGCATTTTCTGATTACTAATTACGGAATTATCAAATTTCAAATATTCACATTTATTTAAGCAAAAAGTTTATAGCCTAAATTTAGCATCTGGCAACAAAAGCATTCCATTACAAACAAAATAAAATGTGTTTACATGTAAAAAAAATTAACTTTACCTTTTAAAAAATATCCTGCTTCTTAAGATCTGATATTTTTCTTTTGTGCATTGTTCTTTTTTATTGCTATAATTATTACTATTTATAACCATGATTAGTATGCAAATATTCTGATTCTCCTCTCTAAACTCCCTACCATTTCATAGAAATCTTATTTTTTTGTATTTGTAGTAGTCTTGGTGGTATAATGTTGACAAACCACAATTTGTTAAGCTATTCCCAGTTTTTGGACATTCTTTCTAGTTTTTTGGAGTGAAGGAGAGCTAAATAGGGAAGCAATATTTAGGACAGATTATGTATGCTCAAAGGATTGAGCCTCTCTCTGATTCATCAGTGGTCTATAAAGTTTTGAATATTTTTTGTGCACCTAAGTTTTGTTTTGTTTTGTTTTCCAGAGGCCTCTTTATGATTTGGGCTCAATAGTAGAATTACTAGATCAAAGGGTGTGAGCAATTTAAAACCTTCTCTGATTCTGTTATCATCTTAAGGGTACCAGAGTGGCAAATGAAGCAATACATAAACAGGCATACAAAATAAGAGCTGAGAAGAGGGTAAAAAGGGCTGCTGGCAAAGGTGCCAGCTTGTGCTCCAAATTAATAATATTTTTTTACAAAGAAGTACAAAGTCCACTAACTTTTTGCAGGGCAGTGGTGAGAGGGTTTGGGGAAATGGAGGTGGAGAAAATAAAGTGTGTTATTTAAAATCTTGAAAGGAAAAAAAATAGTTTTGAAAGCATAGTCTGTTTCTCTGCCTCAGAAAGAAATAATTTTAATGCGTACTATTAAGGTGCTATTGCAATGGACCGCTAGGAGGTGATAACATTTTAAAAATACACCAGCCCAGGAAGCCAGATACAAATAGCATTCAGAGACCAAGTGGATTATTAGACATTATTTCAGTCTTTCACTACCTTTCGGGTTTTTTTTTTTTTCAGACAAACCGAATTCTTTTGATTCCTTTTAACATTAACCATTCTTCCTGCAAGGAACAAAACAAGAACAAAGGGACTGCTCTTTGGAAACAATTAGCTTTGGAGAACGTCTTTCTCAGGATGGGTCTAATAGCAACTCCCCCTTCCCCCAAACTCATTCAAGCTTTTCTGCCTTTGGTCACTGCTGTTTTTCACTCTGAGACTGCCTTTGTTGTGAATAATGCAAGAAAAATCTTCCTTTGCCCTAAGTATAATCATTAACTAAATTATCAACCACAGTCATTTTAAACCAGAACATTATTAACCCTTTCTCAAATCACAGCAAGAAAAGAAAGATTTGGACAGACTTAAAAAAACTGTAAACACATCATCAGCTGGGTTGAGGGTGAGGGGATGGATTCCACTTTCTTTTTCTTGGTTTTTTTTCCCCTTCAAGAAATGACTCAAAGGACCCGAAAGCTGGTGAGACACTGAATGGTTTCTGGACAATGAGAAAATCCGTTTGGCAGCACAACAAAAATTCTACTTTGTTATAAAGTTTCATAGATTTAAAGGGGGAGAGAACCCCAAAATTCAACTAGTGTGGAACAATAGAAGCACTCTGAAATTGGAGCGCTGAATTTGAGTACAAGCGCTGGATTCTAATATTCACTTGAAGGCTTACCACCTGTGAGAACTTAGTCAAGTCATTTCATTTTTTCTGGGGTTCAATTTTTCATCTGTTAAAATGAAAAGCTGAAACAAGAAAACCTCTGTTTTTCTTCCCAATCTACATCTATGCTTCTGGTCAAACTTCATTTTACAAATTAGAAAATTAAAAAAGATTAATTTCAATGATGAGTTCAATATTATCTGCTTTTGAGTTTTGTAAATGACTTCTCATTGTGTTTGAAATTCAAATTGCTCAGAAATCTATTCCTTCTGTAATATTCAGTATATTGTAAGAATGCTGGCCTAAGAAACAGGGGCTCTACTCAGGATAACAACTCTGTAGTTACTGTGCCACGGATAAACTATGTGACCCTGAGCAATATATCACTTCCCCTCTCTATCCCCTAGTTTCATTCTCTGCAAGAATGAGAATGTTAATTTCTAAGGTTCCTTCCAGTTCCAAGAGTCTATGATCACTGATTTTGTCTCTTTCCCTGTTCTATTTATATATTCTTTTTTCTTAAAATGTACACAGATGATATTATTTGACTCCTCTCTCTCACCACTTGAACACCTAAATATGCTTAGGAAAGTGTTCCAAGAGAATAACCTCCAGGTATCGGGTCAGACACCCACTTAATCATAACATCAGATCTAAAATATTCAGGGTTGCCAGGAAAACAGCTGTGGGTGGCTAAAACACCAACTTTTTAAATTGTGAGTCATCCCCTACCTTTCTCTGTCATCCCATTCCCCTTACAGAATGAAATATAATATTGGTAAAAAAAAAAAGGGGGGACCTCAAAAGCACATTTATTTGAATATATTTTAATGTATATAATATTTTATATATATATTAATAAATATTTATTCCTAATTAAGTTCCTAATATATGTCAGACTCTGTGGTAGGCACTAGGGATATAAATATAAAAAGAATGAAATAATCCCTGTTGGTAATAAATTTATATTCTAATGGGTGAGAAAATATAAAAGTACATTCATATTTTACCAGAGTAAAATAAACTACATTAAAAAGCAACAGGATTACAGCATGCACAGACATATAGCATAAAAACAAAACTAATTTTAAAAATCTAACAAATAAATATATATCTGCATGCATATATAATTCATAAGTGTGTATAGCACTGATGTGAACTTATTCTCTTCCTTTGTCAAGAAGCCCAATGTCTATTATCAGATATAACCAATTCCCAAACTATCTTTGTTGTACAGACTGATTGTGAGGATGGAACTCTTTTGTCTATCCCTCAAACTTCTGTCCATATTTAAATAACTTTTGAGATATTGATGAGCATATCTTTAGATAGATCTGGGATCTGGTCTGTCAGGTGCATTCCATGTGGCTCTTTGATCCTCCCTCTGAGTTTCAGCCTTTACTTTGCTAATTTCCCTGAGAAACCTCCAAGGCTGTATTTTCCCTATAAAAGATCTTAGGATGATGAAGATCTTTCCTAAATTCTTATACTATGAGGTGTTTTTCTCTCTCTCTTCTCTGTCTCTCTCTGTCTCTCCTCTCCTCTTCTCTTCTCTCCTCTTTCTCTGTCTCTCTGTCTTCTCTTCTCTCCTCTCTCTCTCTCTCTCTCTCTCTCTCTCTCTCTCTCACTCTCTCACTCTCTCTCTCTCTCTGTCTCTCTCTCTGTCTCTCTCTGTCTCTCTGTCTCTGTCTCTCTGTCTCTCTTTCTTTCTTTCTCCTTACCTCCCTCTTTCTTTCTCTCTCTCCCCTCCATGGTATCTTCCCTTTAATGACACCTTTCTTCTTACTCTAACAAATTCTGGTTAGCCTGCTAAAGTCTTCTATGGCTTTAACCTGCCAGTCATTGGCTTACTTTCACCCTTTGGAGTATTTCCTTTCTCCTGATTAATTCCCCTCGGGAACTTGTCTTTTCCTTGCTAACTATATGCTCTCCTAACTTTTTTTTTCATATTTTCTCCTCCTGGTGCCTATTTTACCATTTATTTTTGTCCGTAATCTCTTCCCCTAAGTAAACCTGTCTTTCGCCAAAGAGAATGGTCATTGTGAATTTGTCACATGTTTATTTTAAACTAAGAATTGCTACCCTGACCTCATCAGCACCCAAGGGACAGTTAGATGATACAGTGGATAGAATGCTGCCCCGGAGTCAAGAAGACTCATCTTCCTGAGTTCTAATCTGACTTCAAACACTAACTAGCTGTGTTACCTTAACCCTGTTTGGCTCAGTACTTCATCTATAAAAATAAGCTGGAGAAGAAAACAGCAAACCATTCTAATATCTTTGTAAAGAAAACCCCTAAATTGGGTCCCAAATAAACATGACTGAAATGATTGAACAAAAACAGGCACAAAAAATAGTTAAATCAAAGATAATTTGGGAGGAAGGGCATTGGAGCAAGGGGATTAGAAGGGCTCTTTGTAGAAAATGTCTGATTTGCATCTTTAAAGGAAGAGAATCTAAGAGTTAAGGAGGAAGTGCATTACAGGCATGAGGGACAGCTAGTGCAAAGACAGAGAGGGGAAATATCTTGAGTGAAGTACAGAGAAAAGGACAAGTTGAATGGATTTACACAATGCAGGAAGGAGAGTAACCACCAGTGAATATGGGAAAGTAGTTGGGTCTGAGTTTTATTGGGCTTTAAAAGCTAACTAGAACTTATCTTTTACATATTGAACTGAGGAGTGGGCCTTGGAGTCAGAAAGATTTGAGTTAAAATCTAACCTTAGATACTACTCACCTATGTTACCTGAACAAGTCACTTAATCTCTATTGGATGGAGATAATAATAGTACCTACTTCCCAAGGTGGTTGTAAGGATCAAATGAAATTATTGTAATGCACAATGCTTAATACACAGTAGGTACTTTATAAATATTAGGTAGTAGTGGTATTATTAGTAGTAGTAGTAGTAGTAATAGTAGTAATAGCAGAGATGAGATCCCGAATAACTGGGTATGGCTGACAGAGAGAAATGACCTAATAGTGTCTTTTCCCTCATTCCCTCACCTCCTCAGCTACCTACCCCCCTACCCATGCCTCCTGGTGTCTCTCCTCTCATTCCACCACGGCCTCATGGTATCTTTCTTCTTCTTATATCTTACTTTTTTAAGGTGCTGAAATTCCTCTAAAGATTTAGTCTGCCAGCTAAGGGCATCCTCCAACCTCTTTGGGGTGTTCCCTTTCTCTTGGTTAATTGTGAGTTCCACTGGGGAACTTGTCCATCATTAATTTTTAGAACCTTTGTCCTTGCTATGTACTCTCCCAACTCTATCTCATATTTACCACTCTGATGAATATTCCATCTCTTCATTTTGCCTGTAACCTCTTCTCCTAAACCTACCTTTTGCCAAAGAGAATGGCTATTGTGAATTCTTCACATGACTGAATCCCAACATTTGGTATCTAAATCATATTAGTAGTAGTAGTAATAGTAGTAGCAACAGCAGCAGCCCAATTATATCTGGACTTTAGGAATATTACTTTGTCAGAATGCAGGGTTCACTGTAGTAGTAAAATACTCAGAAAACAACAATTTAGGAAGTTGTTGCAATAATCCAAGCTAGATGAGAAGAGCCAAGATTGTAATTGTGTGTAGACAGAAAATGTTAACCAGATGCAAGGAAGGTTGTAATAGAAAAATAGTCACATTCAGCAACTGATGAAAAAAACCATAATAGACAGTAATTAGGTTTACATGGGTCATATAGGAGATATTATATTCAGACAAATGTACAGACAAATATGATATTACATACATAACCAATTTACCTTAACTATTATAAGTTAGTTGCCTTGAATAAAATGTTTGTTTGATTTCACTGTGGCTAGACTTTCCCTTGCTTTTCCAGAAACTCTCTGAAGGATTCAAACTAATTTGCAGTGAACTCTGAACCTGGATGATTATTCAAAGAAAATCCTGTGCTAATAAATTTATTTCTGAGTTTTAAAGTCAAGCAGGAGTCTCTCCTAAGAGTTCCAGAAAACCAAACTAGCTGAGAGACAGATCAATTCATGATCCCTTATTAATGCTCTGGGTTGGAATGGGGTCATTTCATATTTATAATCAACTCTGATTATCTGAGCGATAAGCATCTGATAAATTATCTCAAACAAAATTTCTCCCAAGGTACTTTCTGTTTCTCATTCAGGATGTGTGCTGGTACAGCGGGAAAAGCACTTACTTTGGAATCATAGGTATCAGTTTAAAATCTTATCTTTAGTATTCAATACTTCGAGCATTAAGGGAATCACTGATTTTCCTTGGGCCTGTTTCCTTATCTGTAAAATGAGAGGGCTGCACTAGATGTCTTTGAGGTCTCTTCTGGATCTATGATCAAAAAGGATTTAATATTTATTAGAGCAAAAGAAAATATTCTAGGAGAAAACCAGCAGGATCACAACATATACATGTACATGTACATGCCCATGTGCATAAACAGAAACTGAGGTTCACAATTCTAATTGTTTATTGATGAAGAAAGCCATATACACCCAGGGAGAGGCCTGTGGGATCTGAGTGTGGACCACAACATAACATTTTCACGCTTTCTGTTGATGTTGGCTTGAATTTTGTTTTCCTTCTCAGGTTTTTTTTTTCTTGTAGATCAGATTTTTCTTGTATAGCAAGATAACTTAAATATGTATACATATATTCGATTTGTCGTATGTTTTAACATAATTAACCTGTATTAGACTTCCTGCCATCTAGGGGAGGCAGTGGGGGGAAAGAGAGAAAAATTTGAACAGAAGGCTTTGCAAAGGTCAGTGTTGAAAAATTACCCACGCATATGTTTTGCAAATAAAAAGCTTTAATAAAAATTAAAAAAAAAGAAACCCGGATTCAAATCCTAGCTATGACTTTTAGTGCTTCACCTTTCTGGGTTTCCATTTCTTCATAGTTACAATGAAATAACAGTACTCTCAATACTTTACTCAATGGATGGTTTTAAGGAAAATGTTTTGTAAAGCTTTAAGCATAATGTAAGGATTAATATTGTTGTTGTTGTTATTTGTCCTTGATTCTTAAAAAGGGCCATGACATCAGGGAGGTGATAATAATATTATCTTAGACCAGACCTGTGATTTTTTTGAGTGCAGTGAGCTCTCAGTTAGGGACTTCCTCTGCCACTGCAGATTTGAACCCTTTGTCTTTGTGCTTATTTTCATGCCTGTTTTGGTTCCCTTCTCTGTGGAGTCTCTGTTCTGGTCTATTTATTTATTTTTCTACTCCCAAATATTTATTAAGCATCTACTATGTGCCAAGTACTATGCTAAGTTCTAGGAATAAAAAGACAAAAATAAAACAGTCTCAGTTTTCAAGGAGCTTACATTATATTAGGGGAGACAATATACACATATAAGAGTATGTACAGAATAAATTCCAAAATAAACATAGGTTTATATTTGTATAAGGTAGTTTATGGAGAAAGGGAAGTGGTATTGAGAGAATTAGGGAAAGCTTCACATTGGAAGTGATGCTCAAGATAAATCTTGATCATAATAACAATTAAAGGTAATCAAGGTTCTATATATATAAACTAAAAATGGGTGTATGTATGTACTTATGTATAAGTCTGCATATGTCATATGTATGTATATAATTTATTTGTGTTTATGTTTATACACATAATATTTTTGATCAAGGGAAGTAACATAGTCAGACCTTGACATTGTCAACTTTTCTTACCGGGGGTGCACAACCCTTCCACCTAATCAAGGGCCAGCCTTCTCTTCCAGACCTCTAAATCCTCTTTGTACTTGAGCACTATTACATGGCTGATAGTCATTCCTATCTTATTTTATCAGGAAACTCATGTGGGAAAAATATATTAAACTTATTTATTATACATGGTTATAGTTAGAGTTCACTTTCTAACAACAGCCAATTTATTAAATACCTACTATATACCAGGCACTGCACTGTTTAGCCAACATTCATTAACTAAAAGCTAAATAAAAAGAAATTGCTCCTTTTTTAGGGCAGTTCATTGTAAACCATTGTCCTGATGTTTTTCTCATATCCTCAACTGCCATATATCTTTTCTTTGTTTCATTAATTGGCTCAATTTAGAATTTCATAGCAATGTTCATTTTGTGTCTGTAACATGAAGTTTGTGGTTAGCATTTATTATTCCTTATCTTGATAGTTCCCTATTCCAATGAAATCATAATTTCAATTTAAAAAATAGTATTATACATTTTGATCTATTTTATATATACACAATGCACATTCAGACTTTGATGAAATTGAAAGGACAAGCCTGTAGAATTAATCCATTACTACATATATCTTGGGCAAACACAGCAAATGGACAGAAAGCTGAATCCAGAGTTGAAAAGGAAGAAGAGAGGGAGTGGATTTGCTTTTAGGAAAAATGTGCAGTGCTATTAATGACTTCAAGTTTCTCCCTAAAACAACAGCAACAGAAGTAGCAAATCATCTTTTTAACATCAATTTTGTTCTGGTGATACCACTTGGCAGCAAATGATGAAATAATGCAATCTTCAAAGAATCAGAAGTGCAGATCACCCAAAAGTTAATGAAGAGATGAATAATAGGTATAAATAGGCTGCAGCATAATTACTTAGGAAGAATTACCAAAAGAATCTGTGTGAAAGATTTTTATTATAGAGATGTATGAGAAGAAAAGGAAGCAGATTAGTCAAGTAAGCAAAAACAAAGATAATAAATGGATAAATCAAGCTCTCCATCATGTTAATGTCAAAAAACCTAGAGATTATTATTATGTTCAATTATATATATATGTGTGTGTATGTATAAAAATATATAACATATTATGTATCTGTATATATACATACAAATACATGTATGTATATAAATGTAAATATAAACATATATGTATGAATAAATAAATAAGCTGTACATAATGGAAGGTCATAGTTTCATACAGTCTTCTTCTCCTGTTCTTTTTGTTTGTGGAAATGTTCATGCTGTTAATGCTTGCCAAGTTCATTAAAAAAAGAGAGAAAATTTGGAGTCTGAATGGGAGGAAAAGTCTTAGAAAAATAGTTCTGAGATATTGGGTAATTCATATTGGATAACTGACTGTAAGACCTGGACAGGTATTGCACAGTATGTATACATTGCAGCCTGTACCCACATCAATGAGAGAAAAAATTCTTCAAAACTTTGAAAGGTCTTTGCATAACACAATTCACTATAATTCATTTTAACTGCTATGATACAAATTCCTTTTGAATCCAATTCAAAGAGCACTCTTCTTGGAAAGATCTGGAGACTCAGAAGATGTAGGATGGAACATTAAAGGCTATCCAGTCCAACCCCCTCATTATACAGATGAGGAAATTGAGGTTCAAGGAGGTTAAATGACTTAGACCTTGATAGTACCCTATATTCATCCCATAATATTCATCCCAAGGAATTATTACACCTCATCATTTAGAAGAGCAGCAACTGGTAAAATGATCTTAGCAGACAGAATTTTAAAGTAAACCTGCTAAGCATTTTATCTTCATCAGGCTATGATGGAGATAGAAAAGCAGAAGTCTTCACTGCAAGTCCACTTTCAAGGGAGGATCCTTGCACTGCTATGCCCTTGGAAATTTGTTTAGATATGCTCTGTTTTCTGCTGACTTCGCCTCCTCTCTAGAGACTTCCTCATTCTATAAAGTTCTCAGTCTTCCTTGGGATCACAGTTGTTAAAATAGCTCTTGTCAGTAATTAATTAACAAATACTTAGAGCACCTGTCAGCAGGAGATATCAGCATTATCACTGTCATTTTTTTTTAATGGGGAAAAACTCCAAGCTAAAAATTTAGGTGACTTCTTTCTCATTTCTGAAAGTTCAAAGTCACTATGTATGATCAGGTCCTTAATGCAATATTAAATCATAAAAGTATGACTTCCAAATAATTCCAGCACCTAAAATTATTTATCCAGATTTATTAGATCCAGCTACTCATTTACATTTGATCCTCTTGTTTGTATTTTATATAAAAATGGAAGAAGTGTGTTCCTGTGTGAATCAATCCCCAGTATTTATTCTGGCTGCAGAATAGGCAAGATAGGGTAATAAAAAGAAAAGAAAAATTTCACCTTCCAAGGAAATTTGCAATTCAGTAGAAGGGAAGTGGATAAGTATATGTGTCTATGGACACAGATAAATGAGCAAGACACCCAATAATTGCAATACCTAATAATTACAATATTGCTGAAGGGTTTATAAAAATGGTACCAGGTGTAGTTAATTCAAGAAAGTTCTTGAAAAAGGGAGATTTAAAAGGAAAGGAGGAACATGCTTTAGTGGAGGGGAAAGGGTGGGAGGAATGGTATGTGTTCTGGCTCAAAGGTGAAAAAGAGTGAGTCATTTATAAAGAATGGCATTTGATATTTTAATAAATCTGTGATCTCCTCAATATGCATAATTCCTTCAGAGATGCAACTTACAACTGAGCCATACCTTTTGAACCTGGGTAACATTTCTTCCCATAAATACTGCTCCCAAGATGAGAGAGAGAGAGAGAGAGAGAGAGAGAGAGAGAGAGAGAGAGAGAGGGGGAGGGAGAGATAGACAGAGGAAGGGAGGAAGTGGGGAGAGGGAGAAGGAGAGAAAGAAGAAAAGGGGGGGAAGGGAGAAGGAAAGAGCAATTATGGTGTGATAGTGTGGTGGGTTAGAGGATATGTTCCAAATCCTGTCATTACCACTTATTACATGTGACCTTGGTTCATTTATTTAACCCTCGGATTTCTGTTTTCTAATCTGCAAAATGAGGCTGGACTAATTTGTCTGTTAGGACCCTTCTCACTACAATGCTATGTTGTATATATATATATATATATGTATATATATCTTTATATACCTTTATCTATATGTATATGTATATATATATATATATAGAGAGAGAGAGAGAGAGAGAGATATGTCCTATATACCAAGTCTGCTCAGTTGTACATTATCAATATGTCATCATCTACCATGTACCCTTCCATTGTCCTCTGAGTGTCCTAAAGTTTTAAGTCCTTGGAACCTAGTGATTTAGGTTCACTGGTAGAATATTGACATTGAAATCATAGGACTTTGTTTCAGGAAGAATCTTGGGATCATTATCAGTGTAATTTCCCAAAGGCAGTCCAGCCTCCTCCTATTTAATTCTGGACATACTTCCTTGATGTCTTTTCATGATGTACATAGTGTAGGACCAACTTGATGAGTTATTTTTCATACACTTCTTTTCTTCATCTATAGCATAAATCAAACTTTTTTTGGGGGATTTTGGGTTTCATTTTGGAGATTCTATAACATTCTGAAGTTTGAGGAAAATAGCACAATTTTGTCCACAAACAAGGATCTAGGAAGAAATGATCACTAGTATTTTTTGCTGTAAAACCAAGACATGTTTCTTTTATCAATATGTCTGACCATAATGGATAGACTTACTTCAGAAGGACCTTGACATCAAGAATCTCTCAAAATGTTTGCCTGAAACAATTTTTTTAATCTTGGGGAAATAAACTCAAACCACAGGTGGAATATCATCATATATTAAGTGGAATGTACTGGGAGAAGGATAGATGAACAAAATTATAGAAATTCATTTAATCAGTAGAGATATTCACAATCAAACTTCTAAAGCTATTTATGGAAGCCTTCAGAAAAAGGTATATTAATATATGGTAGATTATCAAAAATTACATAAATGAGTAGCACAAGCCAAGAGACAGGAGCTTTCTAAGAAGCCCCCCAGTTTAAATGCCTCACTTACCCAGAGCCCTTTGCATTAATGCTAAGTTTTTAAAAGTACAATAACAAAACAAGAGATTGTGATAGGGGCAATATCTGCTGGGACACAGATCATGCATACCTAATTCATTTCCCCCTGAAAGACAAGGAAGTTGTCCCCAACATTTTACTGGTTCAAGAAGCTAGAGTTCTATCCATTGATGTGATTTTCTAGTCACCTAAGGAATAAAAAGTTCAGTGAGGCTCAGACTTGATCACTATAGGGGTCAAAATACTTCTGACCAGACCCATTTTTATGTGGAGACAAGGTCAAGTTGTTTATTGAAACCAGTGCTTCCTGATTATCTTTTTTCTTAAGTAAACTTCCTATATTGCTAAATGTTTTATTGACAGCAATTATCTCATTTCTTTCCAATTCCCACCCTGAATCACCAGAGCAGCCTGAGTCAGATGGAGCTACAATCTAAGGGGCCTATGTTGTTCATCCTACAATGGAGAATCCTTCATTCAGTTATACTCGATATTGAACACCCTATATTAGTGACAATTATCTTTGGCAAGAATGTCTCCCTATCTCGTTATTATTTCTTGTTATATTTTTCAAGGAATAGCATATGTTTTCATGGAAGGATATGAGACTTTGGTGGCCCAATTTCATATGGAAAAAGTCAAGAAAGATACTAGGGATTGGCAGAGACAATTGACTTGTCCCCTAGGCATGGATAGGCTATGAGATTTTAAAAATATTCAGGGTGGTGGAAGACATAAAGGTGTGCCTAGATAAAAAGGAATTTCTTTCCTATGCCAATATTATTCTTGGCTTCTGTTTCCCTTTGCTCAACAAAAATTAAGTTCTTGGTGGAGATGGTTTCTGGGAATGGTTGGGAATTAAGTATAATTCTAAAGCCAATGGTTTAAGAGTTCATTGTATCATAGATTCAGAGCTCAAAGATGTCCTTAGAATCCATGGAGTCCAATGCCTTCATTTTATAAAGGAGGAAACAGAAGCATATAGTGGTTAAATGATTTGTGAGAGGATACACTCAGCAAGGAACTAAGGTGGAATTTTAACCTGTTTTCTTGATTTCAAGTCCCATATTCTACCCACATTATGACCTTAATTTTTTTCCTCTCAATCATTTCCATTTTCTCTGTCTTCTAAAATGCAAAAACCGTGTATATAGATAATGGGCAGCTAGGTAGTACAGTAGATAGAACGGAATCAGGAAGACTCCAACCTCAGACTCTTACTAGCTGTGTGATCCTGGGCAAGTTAGTTAAGGCTGTTTGCCTCAATTTCTACATCTGTAAAATGAGATGGAGAAGGAAATGGCAAACTATATATTTACCAAGAAAACTCTAAACAGGGTCATTTGAAGAGTCATACTCAACTGAAATGACTGAATTACAGCATACAAATACTCTAATAAGGAAATTTTTTTCAGCCATAGACCTAAAAATTCCATGGCATTCATAAGGGGTTATTGAATATTGTTGGTGATACCTACAATGATGCCTCATGGGATCTCTCTGATTACACCAGATTATAGAACAGGGACTACCTCCTTAGTTTTTTGTCAACTTGGCAGCAAGAGATGAGACACTATGGAAACTCTGGAGGCCGTGTCATTCAGCCTATCCCATACTTTGCACCCATTCAGAGGAACTTCTTGGCAATCAGTAGATTAATGCTCATCAAATTCAGGTCTGAACTTCTGTGGCACATAGTTGAGAAGTATAAATATATACTTAAAAAGCTGTAGTAAGACCTCTAAAGAATTTGAGATAAAACTTCAAAGTAAGAAATTATGTAGCTTAATTCCTCCATTTTGTTTTATAGATATTTTCAGGGACTAGTTAGAAGGAATAATAGGCGTAGTCTGTTAATTATAATTGTTCTATTCTGTCAAATGAAAAAGAAAAACATTACTTCAATGTGGAATTCAATTATGAGGAAAAAGACAAATAAACAAGGTTTGGACTCATAAAATAACACAAATTTTAGATCTTGAAAGGATTTCAGATTTCTGGTCCAACTTGCTCATTTTTATTTATTATTATTATTAAGGATAAAACCAAAGTTGTGGAAAGAATGAAGTAAGAGATAGAGGATTTTAACCAGGAGTTCTTACATTGGGGGCCACTGACTCTCAAAGAGTTCCATGGACAGATTTCAAAGGGTTCATGAATTTAGATGGGAAAAAAATTACATATTTATTTTATTTTACCTCTAACAGAAAATTATCATTTTCTTCAATTATTTAAAAATGTTCTTCTAAGAAGGAGTCTTCACCACACTGCCAAAAGGGCTCATTGCAGTCAAAAGATTAAGAATTCTTGAAACAGTGATGTTCTAACTCTTAGTCCATTGTTCTTTCTACTACACGTATTTCTTCCATTTCTGTGGATTTTCTCAACAGGGAAAATAAATTATTAAACTAAAGTAGCATCCAGGTAATTGCTCAGTGGGTGGGAGGTGGGAGAAGAAAGAGGTCTCTCCCTCCCCCTCCTCTCAGATGTGCTGGAACTAAATCTTAACAGGTTTGCCACTTTTCAGTGTGAACAACTACACATTGGAAATCATAGGCTTATAAATCCTTGCAGCTTGATTTACTATTTTGTTGATTTCCTCATCTTGAGATAGTAAATGTTAATAAAGCAGCTCATACTTTAAAAAATGTATCATGCTCCTTTTTTTTTTTTTTTTGGAGAGCCCCATTGTTAAACATTTACCAGCACATCACTATATTGCTCTATAAACATTGTTTGACCTCAGCAGGAATGAAGTCTCAGGGAATGAAGCCATCACCAGATAGGAAGCCTGATGAATATAGACTAATAATAATAATAATAATGTAACAGTGATTAATCTGTTTCTCCCTTCCCCCATTCCATCACCAAGTTTGGATTTGTACATCTCACCCCTCCTTCAGGTCTTTCTGGCACCCTTAAAGAAAGTTGGGGATATCTAGTCTCTGCTATTGGCTTAAGCCGACACTAATGACATTCTCCCCATTTTAGGGGTCCTCTGTATCCTAGTTCCATTTAATCACAATAGATCAGCTTTCACCAAGAACTATTTAGTTCAAAGGTATAATAAGAACAAATATATATACATTCCCCACCCCCTGACTTGGGATAGATATAAATATTTATTGTACTAATAAGATGACAGGATAAAACAATGATAAATGTTAGAGGGGATATGGAAAAACAGGAACAATGCATTGTTGGTGAAGTTGTAAAATGACCCAACCATTGTAGAGAGCAATTTGGAACTATGTCCCAAGGGTTATGAAACTGCATACCCTTTGATCTAGCAGTTTCACTACTGAGTCCATATCCCAAAGATATCATAAAAGAGGGAAAAGGGCCCACATGTGCAAATTTGTTTGTAGCAGCCCATTTTGTAGTGGCAAGGAATTGGAAATTGAGTGGATATCCATCAGTTGGGGAATGGCTGAATAAGCTATATTATATGAATATATAGAAGATTATTGTTCTATAAAAATGATGAGCAGACTGATTTCAGAAAAGCCTAGAAAGACATACATGAACTGATGCTAAATGAAATGAGCAGAACCAAGAGAACATTGTACATAGTAACACAAGATTATGTGATGATCAACTGTAATGGATTTGGCTTTTCTCAATATGTGGTGATTCAAGGCAATTCCAATAGACTTGTGATGGAAAATGCCATCCACATAGAGAGAAAAATGGAGATTGAATATAGCTCAAAATACAGATTTTTACTTTTTTGTTTGTTTTTTTCTTTCCTATGATTCTTTTCCCTTTGGGTCTGATTTTTCTTGTACAACATAACAAATATGGAAATATGTATAAAAGAATTGCACATATTTAACCTACAGATTGTTTACTGTCTTGGGGAAGGAAGAGGTAAGAGACGGAGAGAGAAAAAATTGCAACTCAGGATCTTTTATTTATTTATTTGTCAAAGCTTTTTATTTTAAAAATATATGCATACATAATTTTCAATATTCATCCTTGTAAAACCTTGTATTCCAAATTTTTTCTGCCTCCCTTTCTCCTTCTAAACATGTGCAATTCTTCTATACATATTTCTGTAATTATTGTGCTGCACAAGAAAAATCAGATTAAAAAGGAAAAAAATAATAAAGTAAACAAAATGCAAGCAAAATACAACAAAAAAGTGAAAATATTGTGTTGTGATCCATACTCATTCCCCACAGCTCTCTATCTGGATGCAGATGGCTTCAACACAAGATGATTGGAACTGGTCTGAATCACCTTGCTGTTGAAAATCTTGCTGGAATCTTATAAAAGGGAATGCTAAAAACTACTTTAACATGGTTTGGGTAAAATAAAACACTATTTAATAAATGCACCATCTCAGTCTGTGGAGAGGGGAGGGGATCAGATTCATATATTAAGTGAGGATCTAATTGGGTAGCATCAGTCTCACCAGGTTCCAAAGTTCCTCTAGTCTCAAGTGCTTGCAATCTTGCTTCTCAGGACTTATCTGCTGGGCTGCCTACACTCTCTGGCAGGGAATTCTGTCTACAAGATCATATGGCTGGAGGTGGGTCTAGGGACTTCATTGCTTCACTGCCAGGACTGAATAGGACAGATGAAATAAGCCAAAACCCCAAGCCTCATTCTTAGTCCCACAGAGAATAAAGCTTCACCAGCTCAATTCATGGTGCCTCGACTACAGGAGAATAGGATCTTTAACATCCTGAACACTACTGAAAAGAGAGTGTCTGATAGTTTGGAAGTCTTAAAGACATAGCCTGTTCTGACTATGCAACCAATGAAAAAGTTTGCTCCCACTCACATGGTAATGAAACACAGAATATTTTCTCCTAAGAGCAGATCTCCCTCTATATCAGGTGATCTGGGCTTGTCCAAAGTCTGATGACAATAATAACAACAACTGGAACTTATATGGTTGCCTTAAGGTTTGTCAAGTTCTTTACACCCATTATCTCATTTGAGCCTCACCATTTTCCTGATTTCACTCTTATTCCAATCCTCTTCCTACTAAATTTGTTGTTGCTGTTGTTCAGTCTTCTCTGACTCTGTGGCCCCATCTGGGGTTTTCTTGCTTACCCTTTCCTTCTCCAGATCATTTTACAGGCAAACATGATTAAGTGACTTGTCCAGGTCCCACACAGTAAGGGTCTGAGGCTAGATTTGAACTCAGGAAGAATCGTCTTTCTGAATTCTGATTCAGCACTCTGTCCACTGTACCACCTAGCTACCTTACTTGGAGGTCTTGATTTAAAACTGCAGGAATACCCCTTCACTCTCATTTCTAAAAGATGCAATGGGTAGACACTAGGCTAGGGCCCCAATGGCTTCATATTCCTTCCCTGATAACACAAGTGATCAAAATCGTAAATCTGAAACATAAAAGGAAACCTTTCAATTATTTGTGCATTATCTTCCTCTTTTACTCAGATCTACATAAAGTTCCCTTAGTTGACTTAAAGGAGTTTCCATTTTAAAAAGACTTTGACACTTGTGATGAAAAATCTTAGGGACTATCCATCTTCAAAGAAAGAACCGACTAAATCTGAATACAATTCAAACCAATTTTTTTTACTTTATTTTTCTTGTTTTTTTTTTAATTCTACAACATGACTAATGTAGAAGTATGTTTTGCATGGCTATACATGTATAACCTATATTAAATTGATTGCAATTTCAACTTGGGGTGTTGGGAAGGAAGAAAATAATTTGGAACTCAATATTAAAAAAATGTTAAAAATTGTTTTTACATGTAATTGGGGAAAATAAAATATTAAATTAAAAAAACAAAATGGTGTTGAACATATAAGATGCTTAATAAACAATACCTCTTCCATTTACCATAGTGTTTGACACAATAAATGCTTACCAAATGCTTAAATGATTGATGAGTATTTGGTGAATTGAACTAAATCAAAAGGTGAGAAATAGGAAACCTGTGATCCAATTTACTGCTTGCTATGTAATTCTGAATAAATGGGCCATTGTCAGGTCTTTTTGGTTTTTGAGGGCAGGAGTTGGTTTTTTGTTGTTTTTGTTGTGTTGTTTTTAGAAAATGGTGAGACTGACCAAGAAAACTGTCAAAGATGATGGTGGACTAGGACCCTCCTGCAACCACCCTCCCTACCCCCATCACTCTTCTGCACACATATTTCTGTTTTAGAATAATAATAGTGGAGCAGCTAGGTGGTGCAGTGGGTAGAGCACCAGCCCTGAAGTGAGGAAGACCTGAGTTCAAATCTGGCCTTAGACACTTAACACTTCCTTAGCTATGTGACCCTGGGCAAGTCACTTAACCCCACTTGCCTCAGCAAAAAAAAAAAAAAAAAATAGAATGATAATAGTGAGGGGAAAGGGGGGGAGAAGATAAATGAATGCAACATATGAAGTGTTTAGTTTTAATAATCCTTCCTGTTTTGCTATTTTTAGAGTTAAAAATGTTAAACTTTTTTAAAGGTCAAAAAAGGAACTATAATGTCCAAATACAATGCCTTGCCTATCATGTCTGTGACCTCTGGTTAAATTTGCTTGATTTGCTTATATTTTGTTAAACCGGTTGGTTGGGGAGGGGGGTTTCCTAAGATTCCCAAGATGCATTTTGCAAAATGGGATTTTCAATTCATCTATTGCCCCCATAATTATAACAAACAAATGAGTGAAATAGCATTTATTAAGCACTTGCCCTGCACAAAACATGCTATTGATAGGGTTCCCCTAATTTTGGGAGTCTCTTACACTATTTCCATATAATTATTTAACAGATTGGCTTTTACAAAAGTGTATTTACTTCAAAGTTTTAATAAGAACAAATGGTAAGTGTTAGAAATTAGCATAATGAAAATTAAGAATTACAAGATAAAGTTACACTCAGAAAGCACTATCATCATTACATGGAACTAAAAGTCTATTTCCTATAAATAAGATACATTTACCAAGCTTCCTATAAGATCATCTTATTTTTAATAAATATTGTTTCAAGTGCTCTTTTAAAAAGTCCATTTTCAATCTCATTTGAAAGATTCACTAAAAATCTGGCTCTTATTATACTTTTTCTCAGTTGGATAGACTGTTATCATTGCTGCACTTAAATAATGAATATTTCTGTATTTTATAATAGAGCTTCTATAGTGCCTAGTAAGAAATCTCTTGAAAAAGCTGCTTGAATTTCTTTCTTAAAAGTATTTTCCTATGTACAACTTTTTCAGGAAAGCATATTACCATTATTCTACCCAAACTTGAGGAATCTTCTTGCTTTGCTTTTTCTTTTCCAAGACAATTAAAATTTCATTAACTTCATTAATATATAGATTATTCTATGAAATGGCATAATCTTTGCAGTAAATTTCTCTAACTAAAGATCTCATTTCTAAGATATATGAGAGTGATTCAAATTTTTAAGAAAAAGAAACATTATCCAATTGATGAAAATGGTCAAAAGATATGAAGAAGTTTTTTTTTCAGAAAAAAGAAATATAAACTTTCAACAGATATATGAAAAATATTTTCCAAATCACTAATAATTTGATGTTTTTCAGTCATTTTTATTATATCTGAATCTTCATGACCCCATATGGGGTTTTCTCAACAGATAGTGGAGTGTTTAGTCATTTTGTTCTTCAGTTCATTTTACAAATGAGTAACTAAAGCAAACAGAGTTAAGTGACTTGCCCACAGTTACACAGTTAACGGTTGAGGCTAGATTTATACTCAGGAAGAGATGTCTTTCTGTAAGTCCAGTGATGTGTCCACTATGTTGCCTAGCTGCCCCCTCACTAATAATTAGAGAATGCAAATTAAAACAACTCTGAGGTACCACCCCACACTATCAGCTTGGCTAGGTTGACAAAAAGAGAACATGACAAATGTTAGAAAAATGTGGAAAAACAAATATATTAATACACTTTTGGTGAGTTTGGGGAGCAGATCTTAGATGGTAGAGTAGCAAGAAGAAGCAAAATGAACTTCCCACCAACCACACAAAATCTCTTCAGACTGAATCCAAAAGTTACAAGGAGTCATTTTTTTTCCAACCCAGGTCTACAAAGAGAAACAGACAAAGAGGTCTGTGTATACTGAAGGAAGGGAAGGGAAGGGGGAAGGGAACTGCTACTAGTATGTGTTAAAGAAAGCAAATCAGATCTTTCTGATTCTGTCTGACCCTTCATCTACCATATGTATAAGGTATGAAATATTGTACATGATATCCTATTGTAATAGTGTGTAACAATTTTTAAAAAATAATTGACTTTTAAATTTAAGTTCTTCTTGGGTTGTCAGTCCAGTCACTAGAAATTTAGAAAATCAAAGTCTGTTTATAAAACATGGTAATTTCTAACTTCCTTGTGATTAAGAAATTCATGGAATCAGCATAAAGCTGATTTCCTTCCAAAAAGGAAACTTAGGGGGAGGAAAGGAAGGGAATAAGCATTTAAATAGTGATAGGCACTATGCTAAAAGATCTACAAATATTATCTCATTTGATTATTAGTCCCATTTTATAGTTGAGGAAACTGAGGCAAACAGATTTTAAGTAGCATACCCAAGAGTCACACGACTAGAAAGTATCTAAGGCTAAATTTGAACTCGCATCCTTCTGAATCAAGGCCTGTCACTCTATTTTTGTACCATCAGAGCTACCACTTATAACTTCTGATCCAACCTTACATTTCATGCAAAAAAATACACATATGCACATGCATATATATGTATAAACATACACACAACATATGTACCATGTGCACATGCATTGTGCATTTATGCATATGTAGACACACATGTATATATTGTAGTCACACACATAAAATCATCACTGACAAATCAGTTTTCATTTGAGCATATCCACTAACTAGGAATTCCCAACATATCCACTGTTATTGTTCACTGAGTTGTTGGACAGTTTCAGATTTGTTTGTTTTTTTCTTTCTTTTAGTTTGTACTAAGTGCTATCATAATGGGTCCAAATATGCCTCTCTAAAACTTTTTACTCATTTTTATCCATCTTAGTTTTTCCCTCCAATGAAACACAGAATGAGTCTATAGTCTCTTCTATTTCAGCATTTATTAAAGGCTGCTTGTGTGCCAAGCACTTTATATGACAGCCTTTCAAATATATGAAGACAGCCTTCACATTTCTCCTCCCTCCCCATAAAACTGTTCTTCTCCAACTTATCTCCATTTCTATCTGTTGTTCTTCATATAACATCGTTTACATATACCTTCTCATTCTCTCTGTTGAGACTATAGATGATCTATGTCATACTCTCTAAAATGTGTTATCTTCACATTGTGAGGACTATTATGTTTCATTATCTAACCATCATACAAAGTGGCCTAAGGTTGACTTGTTAGCAGATATATCATTATTAACACATTATTGGCCCAAGTTAAATATTTAGTTAACTAAAATCTCTAGACTTTTTCACATTATTATTGTTGTTCAGTTATTTTTCAGACCCCACTTCGGGTTTTCTTGGCAAAGATGCTGGAGTGGTTTGCCATTTCCTTCTCTACCTCTACCTTTATAGATGAATAATCTAAGGTAAATAGTGACTTCTTAAGTGACTTGTCCAAGGTCATCTAGTAGTTAAGTATCTTGAGTTCAGATTAAACTCAGATCTTCCTGACTCCAGGCCTAGCATTTGAGCCATCTTTTTATCCTGATCTATATCTTGGCACTAGACCCAGACAACTCTGAAGTAGAGAATGAGACTGGTGGCTTTGTATAACTCTCCCCTCACTTAAATCCAATTTACTTAAAAGTAATGGTATTACCTTCCTGATGTCATGATCCTCTTTGAGAGTGAAGGACAAACAATAACCTGTGAGAAGTAAGTGACACCCCACTGGGGAGCCAACTGGTCAGTTCCAGTTGAGCAATACAGCTTTCTTCCTCCCTCCCTCTTCCTTCCTTTTTTCTTTCCTTCCTTCCTTCCTCCTGTTCTTCCTTCCTTCCTTCCTTTTCTCCTTCCCTCTCTCTTTCCTCTTCCTCTCTCCTCTCCCTCTCCCCAGAGAATCATACCCTTATCTGCAGGTGTTCTGCCCAAAATAATATAAATTTTGATCATTGAAACCTCACAAGACATCTTGTAGTTTGTGGGCTAGATTTCTTTCTTAGGGACCTTGCCTTAAACCCAAATCACACTGGCTATCATTGATTGGCCAATAATAGGTCCCAGACTAA
Source organism: Myrmecobius fasciatus (assembly GCA_023553655.1). Classification (NCBI taxonomy): domain Eukaryota; kingdom Metazoa; phylum Chordata; class Mammalia; order Dasyuromorphia; family Myrmecobiidae; genus Myrmecobius; species Myrmecobius fasciatus. The sequence goes on along the minus strand of JAJPUD010001393.1, from coordinate 277,278 downwards.
GCTTCACTTGGTCATAGTTTGGGCTCTGGCTCAGAATGAGTGTAAATAGCAATTGCTTCTGTTTTGACCAGAAATCCCAAGGATCTTCCCTTCCAGACTGATTTTTTAAACTGGGCAAAAGAGGACAATCTTTGCCTCATTTCTTACCTAACCTTAATCACTAAATAAGTGTTACCTTCAGTCAAACTGAGACCTGTTAAAGACCTTAGCTTAAACAGGCCAAGGACTCCCACTATCTCCCAATGCATCCAGGGCCATCTCCAGTCATCCTGATCCATATCTGAGCCCAAATGGCTCTGAAGAAGAAAGTGAGGCAGGTGACCTTGTCCAGCCCTCCCTCACTTCAATCCAACTCACTTGCATGTACTGATATTACTTCTCTGATGTCATGGTCCTCTTCAAAAATGAAGAACAAACCACCACCACCATATCATATCCTTTGTGTCATACCTGTTTTTTAGGCTACTACTCACATAAACCATGCCTAAATCACGTACCTCATACCTGTCTTAATACAGCTCATTTTTAACATAAATATTGAATTTTCATTACTCCTAGTTTATTAATCTTTTTTATTTCAGTACATCACTTTAGAAAAGTAGTACATGGAGAGGGTCCAACCATTCTGGAGAGCAATTTGGAGCTATGCTCAAAAAGCTATCAAACTGTGCATACCCTTTGACCCAGCAGTGTTTCTACTGGGCCTATATCCCAAAGAGATCTTACAGGAGGGAAAGGACCCCACATGTGCAAGAATGTTTGTGGCAGCCCTTTTTGTAGTGGCTAGAAACTGGAAACTGAAGGGATGCCCATCAATTGGAGAGTGGCTGAATAAATTATGGTATATGAATGTTATGGGATATTATTGCTCTGTAAGAAACAACCAGCAGGACGATTTCAGAGAGGCCTGGAGAGACTTGAATGAACTGATGCTGAGTGAAACGAGCAGAACCAGGAGATCATCATACACAGCAACAACAGTATTACATGATGATCAATTCTGATGGACATGGCTCTCTGCAACAAAGAATTGTCTCAAACCAGTTCCAATTGTTCACTGAAGAAAACCATATACACCCAGAGAGAGGGATATGAAATATGGACCACAACAGAACATTTTCATGATCTCTATTGATATTTGCTTGCATTGTGTTGCCTTTCTCTAATTTTCTTTTTTTTTTCTTGTAGACAGGATTTTTCTTGCATAACTTGTCAAGTAATTCAACATTATTAACATGTAGTGGACTTCCTGCCATTTAGGGGAGGGGAGGGGACTGGGGGTAAAATTTGTAATGGAAAGCTTTGTAAAGATCAATGCTGGGGAACTACCCATACATATGTTATACAAATAAAAAGCTTTAATAAAAAAAAAAAACACACAAAAAAAGAAAAGTAGTACATGGGAATGAATGGAAGATTAGCCCAAGAGTCTGGAAGACTGAGTTAAATCCTCCATTTGACACATATTAGCTATGGTATTTTGGAAGACTGGCATATCTGGTGTGAGGACTTGCTCACACCTTATCTTTGCTGTCTACCTGATTCATCCACCTTTCATCTCTAACTCCAGGAAGTTATAGCATGCCATACCCTGGTAAACTATCATGGCAGATGGGCTAAATCAAGTGAAAATAATTGAGTAGCCTCAAAGCCACTGGTGAGTAGAGTGAAGTCTGCTCCAAGCATGTGAAGACTTTCCTCACAGAATGAACACATGAGAACAATTTGTTACAACAGCCATTAAGGTAGCTGAAGTAGATGCTGTGGAGTACTTAGAGCTTTATCAGACATCAAAGATGTCATGGCCATCCACTGGATCCTGGGCTATTTCCAGTCCAGTTATCTTGACTTTAATCATATCACTGAACTTTGATGACTCAGGAAGAAAGATTGATGACTGTGCAACTGTACTTCACTTAAATCCAATTCACCTGCAAGTTAAGACATCATCCTCTTGATTTCATCAGTCTTCTTAAAAAAAAAAAAAAAAGACAAACAACAACAACAATGTGTGACTGAGGGCAAGTCACTTAATCCCTCAAAGTCCCAAGCAACTCTTGGGTTCTAAACTACAGACAAGTTGCCAATCTGCACTGGTGGAGAATTTCTTCATTGGGAGTTCCTTATAAGGAAATAAGTCTAGGCACTAAAAAAACCAGAAGAACAAAATTTCTACCATTTAACATTGTGCTGGTTCCATCAGACTCTCAAACATTTCAGAACTTCTTAAATGAGATCCATGATGACAAAGGAGTTAGGGCTAATAATCTTATCAAAAAAAGAAGTTAGGCTAATTTGCTATGACTTGTTAGTAGAGCCAACTGGTTCCTCATAATCTCTACACTGTTTTGTAAATGCTTCTAATTAATAACCCAATCCAGAATTTTCCTAGAGATAGATTTAGGGTTTAGGAGAGGGGAAGTAGCATAGAAGAGAGAATGTCACTGAGTAAGTTAGTAGTTCAGTGGCTAGAGCACTAGGAGACCTAAATTCAAATGTGGCCTCAGACATTTACTAGTTGATTTTGAGCAAGTCATTTAAATTCTACTTGCCCCGGGGGCAGCTAGGTGGCATAGTGGATAGAGCACCAGCCCTGAAGTCAGGAGGACCTGAATTCAAATCTGGTCTCAGACACTTAACATTCCCTAGCTGTGTGACCCTGGGCAAGTCACTTAACCTCAATTGCCTAAGCAAACAGAAAAAAGAAAAAAAAAAAAACCTACTTTCCCTAATTTCCTCAACTATAAAATGGAAATAATAATAATTGAACTTGCCTTGCAGGGTTGTTGCAAAGATCACATAAATTAATAACTTAAAAGACATACTATATAAGATATAAACCTGGCATGTAAAGGCACTATATACTTATTCCTTTTCCCCAGAGAAAATCTGGCTTTAGAAACAGGAAGATATATTTTGATTCTGCCTTTGACCTCTATTAGCTATCTGTGACTCTAGGCAAGTCATTAAACTTCCAGTCCTGACACTTCTTCAAACCTGTAAATTAACTATGAATTGCCAATGTGTAAATCATTTAATCTTGCAGTGTTCAACCTCTCTAACAACTCTCAAGCACTATAAACTAAAGATGACACAGTGGAGGGATGAAATCAAAGTCCAGACCCCAATTTTTTTTTTCATTTAACTTTTTCTCCCTTTTGAAAATTAGAGTTACTTTTGCTTATTTATTAACAGGCTTCTAAGAAAACAACTGTTTTACCTATCATGATTTTATAAAGATTTCTGGCATCACTACTGGATTATACATTTTAAAGCTGAAAAAAAGATTCGTCCAAGCTCTTCATTTTACACAAATGGAAACTGAGGCCTAGAGTGATTTATCAAAGTCCCAAATAAGTAACAGAACAAAAATTTGAACCCAGGTTCTCTGACTCTAGATATGACTACAGCTCCAATGCATTGTGAATTTGAAAACAGTGGCCTAGTTTGATTGAATGGAAGTATTCGTTTTATCAGTCTGGAGGTAATCAGTATATTCATGGGGTGTTGCTTCCCTATTTGCAAAGTGTAGGAAACAGGGGATTTGGGTAAAATCTACTCCTAAAGAGAGAGAAAAGACTTGCACTTTCCCTATGCTGATCAGAGTGAAGTGAATAATTAATTGTTACACTGTGTAACTTAGTAACTGGGGTATCTTTTAAATAATCTTGTGTTTTGTAGAGGGAAATGGAGAAAAGGACCTTCTCTAGCATTCTTGAACAGAAATTTTGCTCTGCTCTAATTGAATGTTCCACTCCCACTCACTCCTTCCTAAAAAAGAAAACAAATTTAAATCTTGATTTGCAGTCTTCAGCATTACTCTGCTGCCATCGTGAGCTTTATTTAAATTCCCCAGATTCTGAAACACTGATTTTTTTTTTTTTTTTTTTTTGCTTTGGAAGCAAACTCAGCAAAATGCCACCCACCCAAACTTTTATGAGCCCCAGGACCCATATAGACGCAAAGGCAGCAAGTGGTGTAAATAGTCTTATTATGTAATTTACAGGAAATGCTCTTGGCCACCTTCCCATTTTCTCATTGTTACTGTAAATTGTATATGTGGAAAATATAGATGGGTGGTGCTGGTGGAGAGAGGAAACACACAAAAGAGAATTTTCTTTTTTTTTAACAGAATAGCTTTATCACATGCCAACAATTTAAATAAATGGATAGACTCTCCTTGACAAGTCTACTTAATTAGCTAGGCTTTTCTGAAGAGATCGAGGTCAAAGACTGAACTGATTGAAATTGTTAGAGACTTGAAATTTGGTATATTATTTAACCTTAGGCAAGTCATTTAACTCTATTTGTCTCAAGTTTTCTTATCTGTAAAGGAGAAGGAAATGGCAAATCATCTAAATATTTTTGTCAAAAAAAAATCCTTAACAGGTTCATGGAGAGTTGGACATGACTGAAGTGACTGAATAACAAACAACAAATATTATTTTAAACTATAATTTAAAAATAAAATTGTGAAATGTGTCTAACCTTTAGCATAGAAGATTTAAAAACTGTTTTTAATAATGGGTTCCTATTTTGTCCACTTAATATATATTTGAAAAATTTCCCCAAACCTGTGATTTCAGTCATCAATAAACATTTATTAAGATACTACTATCCACCAGACATAAGCAAAAATAAATGAAGTAAAAGACAGTCCATGACCTCAAGAAGCTTGCAATCTAATGGGGGAAACAACATGCAAACAAATATACAAAACAAGTTATATTCAGAATAAATAGGGGATAATTAACGGAAGGAGGGCACTAGAATTAAGAGGGACTACTTGTAAAAGGTAAGGTTCTAATTGAGATTTAAAGGAAACCAGGAAGTTCAGCTATCAGAGTGAGAGGAAAGCATTCCAGGCATGAGGGGACAGCCAGCCAGAAAAAATGCCTAGAGTTAAGAGATGGAGTGGAACAGTCAGGAAGGTTGTGTTACTGGATGTTAGACTTTATGGCAGGGACTAATATGTAAGAAGACTGGCAAAGTAGGAGGGAGCTAGGTTATGACAAGCTTTGAATGCTAACTAGAGAATTTTATATTTGATTTTGGAGATAATAGGGAGCCACTGTAGTTTATTGAGTGAGAAAGTGAATGAGAAATTTCTGGTAGAGAAATTCTTCTATATTCTCTTCAGCTTATACTCTTTTCTGGAACACTGAGAGATTTTGTGATTTATCTAAATTCACAAAACCAGTTAGTATGTATTAGATATGGAGTTGAAGCCAAGTCTTCCTCATCCTCAGGCTAGGTCTCTACTACTTCATACAGTCATTCACTGTTTAAAAACAATATCAAGGCTAAATAAATATAGGGGGTTGACAATGCAATGAACAAAAAAATGTAATTGGTCAATTGCAAAAGGAACTAAAAACAGTAACTGAAGAAAATAAGACATTAAAAATTAGAATCGAACAATTGGAAATGAATCACTCATCAAGACTTCAAGAATCAGTCGAACAAAAACAAAAAAATGAAGATAGAGAAAAACATGAAATATCTCCTAGGAAAAACAACTGACCTGGAAAATAGATCTAGGAGAGACAATCTAAGGATTATAGGGCTTCCTGAAAGCCATGATGACAAAAAGAACCTAGACACTATCATCCAGGAAATCATAAAAGAAAACTGCCCTGATATTTTAGACCCAGAAGGCAAAATACTCCTTGAAACAATCCACCGATCACCTCCTGAAAGAAACCCCAAAATTAAGTCCCCCAGAAATATTGTGGCTAAATTCCAGAACTATCATACCAGGGAAAAGATATTACAAGAAGCCAGAAAGAAACAATTTAAATATCAAGGAGCCACAATTAGGATCACACAGGACCTAGCAGCTTCTACTTTGAAGGATTGAAGGACCTGGAATCAGATATTCCGAAGGGCAAAGGAACTTGGATTACAGCCAAGAATAAGTTACCCAGCTAGAATGAGCATTATCTTCCAGGGAAGAAGATGGTCATTCAATGATATAGGAGAATTTCACCTATTTCTACTGAAAAGACCAGAACTGAACAAAAAATTTGATTTACAAACACAGAACACAAGAGAAACATAAAAAGGTAACAAGGAAAAAAAAACTCTTGAGAACTATATTTATGTTATAGATACTTATAGAATGAGGGTTGATTTTATGAATCTATTATTACATTATGATTATGATATGATTACTGTGATTTTATGATTATGATATGATTATTGTGATTTTATTATTATTATGATATGATAAACTGAAAAA